>JBAKGM010019678.1:0-10165 GCA_037177215.1 Asparagus racemosus | reverse complement strand
GAATATAAAAATAATTTTTTAATATATTTAACACATCACATGGGCTGCTGCTTGTGCACGAGGGTGGTACTGTTCACGGATTACTATTCATGGGGCCCGCCACTTTTGACAAGATGTGTTATATATTTTAAAATTTTAAGTTTATGAGCTTGTTAGGCTACGGTTAGACACCAAAAGGCCCTCTATGGTACAAATCCAAGCGAAAATATTATGTGGGCCTGTCAGGTTAACATTAAACAATGTTTTGCCCTTTGAGAAACGTGATTTTCCAATTGATAACATGATGTGGGCCTTCTTATAACATGAATAATTTCGGTTCTTACACCCGGTAAAGTTGATGTTTTGAGAATGATTAAAATGTTTAATAGCGAAAATAATCAGCCACTCCCTCCTCGATTAAATGATTGGCAATCAGGTGACCCCTTAACTCAACAATCTAATCTGCTCGGAGTCACGAGGTTTTGCAGGTACTTACCTCGTATGTTCCTCTCTAAACTTCAGCGAGTAATGTTCATTTATGATGCTTATGATTATCAAAATTCGTTGATGTTTAGATAAATATGTCCTTATTAATGTTATAAACTATAAATTGAAGTTATTTATTAATTAAATGGTGCAAATATACTGTTCAATGCCTCTTAGAATGAAGAACATTTTGGTTTTATCAAACATCCACATTGAAATTAAGCTGGTCTAGTGAGTCTAGCTAGTTGTTGAGTTGTCTGACATTTCAGAGGCCAAACAAGAAGACTTATCGCAAGTTCAATGAATGGTATCTTTCTTTCAAGAGTTCAACATTCCTAGTCTAGTCTTTCAACGGGAGCTGGAGAAGATGAGACATCTCCCCAGAATTTGTTATTGCTGCCTGTTTTATTCTTCATTTACCTCAGCTCCAGTGTCAGACTTAGTTGAGAACTTGAGACTCAACCCTACACCTCGTGCATCTCAATGATGCTTTCGTCAATCATCCATTTTGTTCTTTAGCTGCTTCATAATGTTTTTTACTACAAATAATTCACTTAAGAGTCCATAAGCAAACATGCCTCAGTTCTAGGGGTATTTTGGCGTAAAACACTGTTATGATTCTCTTCTCGTGTCAAGGATTTGTTGATAGGGATTTTTGCTTTTAGACCTAAAATTGTACCCTTATCAAAAAACTCATTAAGTTCCATCTAAACTTATAAACTCAAAATACCACACATATTGACTTTTAAAACCATTTTCCATTAAACAATGTATTTTTGAACAGTATTTTCAAAAATACCAAAACTACCCTTGACCCGTATATTCAAATTTTGAGATAAAAATCTCAATCTGTTTCCCTAAAGTTCCCCCAAATACTCGTCATCTATCCCCGAATGTCCACCTCCGACTATAAATTTCCGAGGCTTTTTGGCTTGGATCGAGTTGCTATTCTCCTCCATTATAAATAAGTCGAAGCCCTCTAGCAAGGCATAGAGTTGTCGTCATGGTGATCCCCCTGAAGCCCTAGCCCCATGTTCCTTTAGAGTCATCATCGCCGGTGAATTGTCGAAGAGGTAGTCCAAAATCAAATTTTGGTGGTCCTTTCTCTCAAATCCTCATAGCCCTAGCCCCCAAATACTCGAAGCATCCAGGAGTTCTCTCAAATCCTCATAGCCCTAGCCCCCAAATCCCTTTTGGTGTAATGATGGCTTTGAACAAATTGATGGTGTTGACATCCAGAATTTCTTCTAAATCATCAAAATATTCCTCCTCTAAATGCAAGAAACCTCCTTCTTCGTAAGTAAATTTTTAAGAATTTCATGTTTTATTTAACCTTTTTTATGGTTTTATACAAAAAATACATAGATATTTCACTACTTATTTGTAATCATATTCATGTCCTGGATATAGATATTTGACAACTATATAAGTGAGGTGGATATATCTGCTGATAACATTTTTTTTCGCTTCTAGAGATGAATCAACCAGAAACGAAAAGTTGAACCTCATCATTAATTATAGGAACACAAAGTTTAAATAAATATTATCATACTTAGCACTGTCAATATATTTTTTTTCATTTTTAATTTCTTAAATAACACTTGATACTTAATAACTTCCTCTATGTCTAGAAGCACAAAAAGCCATACCTCACGCCTTGATAGTTGATATTCTCCCTTAGCTTTCACACTATCATCACACTATCTAATTTTTTTGGTTTTGTAATATTTTAGACCCTGAAATATTTTTGAAATATTTAAAAATTAGATTTGGTGAATATTTTTCTGACCTACAGCACAACTGGATATTTAAATGTTATATACTATATTTAATTATTCATGTATTTGAATTATGATTCTCTTGTAGGGGTATGATAACAAAATTGAGAATTCCTTCCAATCTCTACTATTTTCAAGATTTAATTGATTTAATGTAAGCATATTGTATTGGATGAAAGATATATGGAAGCCTTTAGAAAGACCCCTTTTCACAACTTCCTCCGAATGCCCACCTCCTTAAACAATGAGCATGTAGAAATTAATTGCTTGATTCAGAAATTTAATTCCGATAAATGCTCATTTACAATTGGGAACAAAGATTATGTGTTTGGCATAGAGGATGTGTACTGAATTACCGGTTTGCCAAAGGAGGAAATTCCAATAAATATGAGTGGAATAGCAACTAATACAATCTACTATACCCAATTTATAAAGAACTATATGACACCTAAGGAGAAGAAGGGTAGTAAGAGTAAGGGGAAGAAGAAAGTCGAGGAGGAAATGAAGGGGGTAATTTGGGGGAAGCGTGATAGAATGGCTGAGTTGATTGTAGATATGGCCAAAAAAGACCATATGATTTGTGTGAAACTCATTATGGCCTTTATTATTGGCTTCATATTATACCCGCAGATGTGTAGGACATGCGCTCTATGGGCATTTAGATATGCAGAACACTTGTCCACTTTGGAGAATTATAATTGGTGTCGTACAGTGCATACTATTCTCTGCAAAGAGATGAAGAAGGCAAGGAAGTCTATTCCTATGAGGGGATTGGGACAATGGCCATGTGCTGGTTATATGGATGGTTTTTCCTCTGTATTGTTGGTGAGTGACATGAGAATTACATTATGTAAATTTTCTTCTTTACAATGATTTTTTTATGTACATGGTAGTGTATATTTTTTTCAGGTTTAGTTTTATGAATTGGTAGAGGAACTAGAGTGTATTTTAGACATTAAAGCCCTATCACTACTCTTTTATGTTACGAATACAGGAAAATGTAGGACGACTGCCATGAACAAATTGTTCAGAGATTTGAAATATCTTATTGATATTAGTCAAGGGAATACTCCTCTTATTCATAGGGCATTTTTTCAGCAAGCTTTTCATGAAGGAGATCTTGAATTGATGGCAAAATCAATGAAGGAAAATATCTTGCAGCAAAAATTTTCAGAGTGTGAGAGATTTTTGATCCAATGTGTTGTGGATATGTGTTAAGATTGCAAGCGCACAATCAAGTTATATCATAGTATAATATTTAACCCACGAGAAATGTGTGAGAAAAAAAATTCTAGCATGGATCCTTGAGCTGTGTGTAGACAATTAGGAGTGATTTTATTTAGGATTTTTGAATTACTCTCTTTTTTTATCACAAGTTACTTTAGATTTATAAGCACAGGCTATCAAACCACTTAAGAAAAATATAACTTATCAAATTATCATCCAAGTAAAATTACCATTCATGAAAAGAACAACAAAATAGGTAGTAATTTTAGAATTCATAAGCAAAACATATCAAACCACTTAAGATAAATATAGTTATCAAATTTTTCTTATATCAATTAGTTCTCCAGTTGAGTATTTTAAACGTGATCATTTTGAGCATAGGAGAGCAATCCACAAATCAGAAAAAAAATCAAGCTAGTTTCTTACAATTCTAGAATTTCTACACTATTTAGTTATACATTTTGGAAAATAAAAATAAGAAAATAGAATCTAGGCTAGAAAGCATAAAAGAAAGGGAATAAAAATAAAAATTAACTACAAAAATAATAACAAGAATAAGAAAATAATGATCTAAACTGTGAACATAAAGAAAATCTAACTAACAAAATTAAAAGAGTATAAAAGTAAATTGATACGTCAAAAGAAAAATACAAAAAATAAATTCTACAAAGCATAAGAGTAAACAACAAAAATGAAAGAACATTAAAGTAAATATAAGCTATAAGACATGAAATAAATATACTCTACCTATATAAAAATAAATAGAGAATAAAATCCTAAAATATGAATTTCTAAAGCAAGAATATAAAAGAGAAAAATAAAAAATTACATTGCAAGGGGTGACGCCTCGAAAGAAAATCTTCATCTTCATATTCATCTTCATCAACATAGAAGAAGAAAAAAAATTAAAAAGGTGAAAAAATATAATTTTTATTAATTACAAATAAAAAGTTTATAATTTTAGAAAGTCTTCTCAATTAAGAGTAACCCAAGTAACTCTCACAACCATAAGATTTGGCTTAGCCCAAGTAACCCTCACAACCATAGAATCTCTCAAAATAATCTACATTATTAATTTAGCAATTAAGAGATGGGCTACGTGGGCTTTATTTCTCTTATATTTAATTTATTTAACACTTGGGCTTCTCTTGAGTACTCTTGTGCTTCTTAGGATTTAGCTTGGTCTTCAAATAATTGAATATATATTAATTAATTTTAGATTTCTGTCATAATCTACTACTGATGATGAAATTTCTAGAATCTGCTAATATGGATGGCTCCATCTCATTGAGATGGATGATTTTCATATAAAATATGTTAAATTTTGCTTTCCGGATTGGGAGATATCGTCGTTTCTTTGCTGTTGACCATCCTGAGCACTAATTTGATTTTGTTTCTTTCCAGATTTGATTTGATTCTCAATGGTAGACTTTGATTTGATTCTCAATGGTAGACTATGTTATTAATAATTACTAACCAAGAAAGTGATGAATGCTGAGATTTTGCTTCTAGACTTAGTCGTGGGCTTTGAATTTAGGCATTATGGGCTTCATTAGAGATTTTTTGGGCTCGAAATAATCTTCATTTGAGCTCTTATTAAATAATTCTTTGTTTCCTGCAACCTAAAATGAAAAATATTATTCGCAGATATATTTATTCAAATAAAATAGATAATTAGAGCATAAAAGTGTAATAAAATGTAATGATCAAGATCCTAATTGTCAACTCTGAAAATTAGCACAGGTAGTGTTTGTGAGAGAGGAGAAAAAAATTCTATCACTACTCCTCAATCAAGTCTTCCCTTTATGCCGTGAACTTTAGAAATAAGTTTATGAGTTTCATAGGGAGTAACTAGACACTGGGGAAATTAGAGGACCATGAACTTGTGTCAGTTATCCCCCCTCAACAGGGATCGTATTTGTTTTACGCATTTCTATTATTGTAATATTCATTCATTCCAAAGTCATTTTTCAATGTTATAATTATTTCCTTTTTTTAATGCAGGACCTTAGATTGTGGTATTTTTATGATGGAACTCATTTAATAACATTGTCGAAAAGTGATTGATAACAATCACAAGCGGAGTGCCCAAAGTATAGAGCAAAGTTTTGTGCAGATCACTTGTATGCATTAAATTCCCCATATGATGGTCATAAAACTGTAGTTTGGACTATGTAATTCATATGTTAGGATTTTTATTTTGAGCTTGTTTGTGATAGTTCCTTCAGATGCTATGTCTTTTTTTTGTTTTGTACATATGAAGAAATAGTTGAATGTTAGCTCAGTTTGAGCTCCTTTTCGTTAAGTCCAAAAAAGTTTCTATATCTTGTTATACCTTGTTATAGCTATTTTATACCCCTTGACTCTGTCAAAATTATTTTGTAACCCCTTATCCTTTTTTGTACCTCATTATAAAAATTGGTTTGCATGTGGTATGTGAGGAAATTATGAATGCTTTTTGTACCTCATTATAAAAATTGGTTTCATGTTGGTTTTTTGGCTAAATTGGCTTGAAAAACATTTTAATTGTGCTATCCTTTTGAAAATTTCAGATTCTTTGTCATCATGACAATTGCTAACTAGCTCAAAAGGAAAATAAACAATATTTGTTACTTAACTTGTAGTGGTGTTGAATTTGGGATTCATCTATACATTATGAAGTCAGAACTTGTTATGTACCTAGTTTAGAAGCTTTATACCCCTAGGTTCTATAAAAAATGTTTTGTAACTCCTTATCCGTTTTTACAACTCCTTAAAAAAATTTGTACCTTGCTATTGTAGTTTTATACTTTGTAGTTATGTATAAATTATTTTGTACCTTGTTATAGCTGGTTTATACTCCTTTATAATAATTTTGTACCTTGTTATAGTAGTTTTATACCCTAGATTTTGTAAAAATTATTTTGTAACTCCATATCCTTTTTGTACTTCTTTAAATAAATTTTGTACCTTGCAGTTTTATAACCCGTGGATCTATATAAATTATTTTGTACATTGTTATAGTTATTTTATACCCCTTTAAAATAATTTTCAACCTTGTATTTTTATACCCCTAGGTTCTGTAAAAATTATTTTGTAACTCCTTATCCGTTTTATACCTCTTCTTAAGTTTTTATACCTTGTTATAGCAGTTTTATACCCCTTAATTCTAGAAAATTAATTTTTCTAACACTTTATCCTTTTTATACTCTTTTTTAAATTTTTATACCTTGTTATAGTAGTTTTGTACCCCTTGGTTCTATAAAAAAAAATTTTAACTCCTTATTCTTTTTTTACACCTCTTTTTAAAAATTTGATATCTTGTTATAGCAATTTTATACCCTTTGGTTGTGTAAAAATTATTTTACACCTCCTTATCCTTTTTTCCTATTTTTGAATTTCTCTTATATACCTTAGTATAGCAGTTTCGTACCCCTTAATTCTATAAAAAATGTTTTGTAAAAAGTGATTGTGAAATTACCAACAATTGAAGCATAAATATGATAAGTTACTTTGCGTAATGAAATGTGTCACAATGAGCACTTTATAAAATGTGCTACTATGAGTATGTTGCCAAATATAATATTACAAAATGAAACGTAAAATACCAACATAAGTATATCTTGAATAACACAATTTGAGAAGAATTAATCCACGATTGGTTGTTTGCATGTTCAATGATTGTGACCATACTCCTTACATGTACTACACTTCATGACTTTACAAGGATTCAAACCAGAAGGGATTCTCTTTGTTTTTTGTCTATCTCAGTAAATTGAGGTCAAATGTGGTCAAATCACAATGTTCTCATAAGTAACAATGGGCCTATCAATAGTACAAATTGAATATATAGGCGAAGAATAACACTTGTGATACGTCTCCACACGAAAATAGTCGGCAATATATGGATATAGAAATTGATCTTTGTACATGATCACCGTAGCTGTATGTTTACAAGGCAATGCAAGAACTTGCCATTAACGTCAAGTACATGTGTTGTCCTCCATATTGTTTCAACATATGGGCAATCCATAACTTGATAATGATTTGATAGAGAAGGCACAATAGAAAGACAAACGAGCTCCCTCATTAAATAGGATGAGATGCTCTTCTACACTAGGAACAAGTGTCGTAGTCTATTTACTTAATTTATCACACCTATCATAGCACATCTTCATCATTTTCACCTGAATGTGACCAAGAAGTTCCACTATTTATAAGAAACAAGCTTCTTTAATCCACGCATTGAAGGAGTCAGCTAGGTTAGATGTTAACCTACCATATCTGTGAAAGTAGACAACATTATTAGAACATAATATATTGCTCAATTATAGAAATATTCTAATATTGTGCTGAAATATTCAAGTAATGCGACTAAAATTACTCCATTACAAATAAAAACAAAAGAATCTATTTTAACAAGACCTAGTTACATATTACCTCTTCCCAAGAAAAGAACAATTAGCCCAATTCTCTAAGGTCATCCTCAACATTTCATTATAAGCGATTTCCAATTTTTTTCTGTAGCTCGTTGCATTCAACATGATAAGCTTGCCATATGTATGCATAAGCAGTTTTCTTCATAATTTGCACACATTCATCTCTTAGAGGTGCTACAAGCCCTTTCTTTTAAAGGTTATTCTTGAAATTGGCCATCAAATAACGGATGCACTATGAAGGATATGACCAAGGAAAATAATTCTTTACAGAGTATTGAAGGCCTTTGTCATGGTCAAAGATAATAACGAACGTGTCATCCAGAGTGTATTGATCCTCTACATTAAATAGGATGTCTCGTATGCATTCGAAAAACCATTCCCAATTACTTTCACTCTTAGACCCATATATGCAAATAGCTACCGAAAACATCCATCCATATCCATTAAGAGCAGTAGCTACAAGAAGAATCACTTTGTACCTATCCAAAAGGTGTGTGTCATCCAAGAATAAATAGGTCTATATCCATCCATGAAACCCTTCCAACAAGCATAGTATGAGACGAATAGTCTAGTAAACCTTCCAACCTCATGTTCCATATGAAAGACTGATCCCGGGTTCATTTCCATGACTTTTTTTGGACCATCTAAGTAGGTTGTATGAGTGTTATGCTGATCTATACAAATACCGTTGAGTGAGCTCTCTCCCCCACCAAATTCTATGATAGGGGATTTTCACGTCAAGTTCTCGATGAAGCTTCTTTTTAAGATCAATTGTACAGTAGGTGGGTTGATCTTTCAATATTGTTTTCACTTGATTAGCTGCCTACTTCCGAGATGCCTGGGGAAGACCCTTCTCTCCTACGCCTCCACCAAGGCAACTGTGTGCACCACTAAATTTTTTAACCTAGAATCACTCGCTATAAATTTGTTGAATACAGTGAACCACCCATTCACATTTTAGAGCCTTGCAACTCATACTCATTCTACTCGGTTCATTCTTCGAGAAGCTATAGTCAAAACCTAGTGCAATGGCATAATTTCTTAAGCTCTGCCTCAATTGTTCAATGTCATTAAATTCATGACCAACACTTCTAATTGCATGATACCATGAGATAGAATCTAACGACTTGAACTCTCAACTTCCTGCAACACATTATGTGAAATAGATGGATATTGTGATGATAAAGCATGTTGTTTTGCTAGTGGGATGGTAGGATTTCTACATAGCATTAGACATTGAATTACAACATATCAATTGAAGTTTTTAACATAGACAAATATGCATATCTTAGTAACTTTTAATGCTTTTGAGTAGTTATTTTACACAATAATTTGATAAATTTTTACCTTATACGTATCGTGCTTGGTTGTTGCCCAAATAAAATCTCTCTTTCCAAATCAACATGCTTCTTGATGATCTTCTCGTTACAACCGTGATGTACTTTCGGCATTGTCCAGACATCAATATCATCAATAACACGAACTAATAGTTCAGCATGGTGGACTTTATAACTCAGTTGAAATATATGTGCACATTAATTGACTCTACTCTGCACTTGATTTACTAAATTGTTATATTTTCTCTTTAACATTCAATGGAATCAAGTGATTATTTCCTCTAAAGTCGGTTAACATGCAATATAACTCTTCATACATATCTATTTTTCATTTTAAAAAATAAAATTAAATTATAAAATACATCAAGATTTGACATTACATAAATTTTAAAAACATATATGTAAAGATGAATGAAGAAAATCAACTCACTTCCTACAAAGAGATAAATGTATTGAATTCAATTCTAAATCAAAAAAACAAAATGACATTTTTCCTTCTTTAACAACAATTTCAATCGAAGACATGAGCTTTCTTTAAAAAAATCGGGTCATTGCTTAAAAACAGAGATTTTCTAAAAGAAACAGAGTATCTAATATTAATTCTTCACAAAACTCATGAATCTTGCATTTTAGCCTAACATTCTTCAATGATTACAAGCAATAGGGTCTTTATCCTCTTTCTTCTTCAAACACCAAATCATATCTCAACCACTATATCATAATTCTGTTAAATGGGATTTATGAGGAAAGAGAGAAAAGGTATTAATGAAGGTAAGAGAATATGAGAGGGCAATGAAGAAGGAAAAGCCATTGAGATTTTTTGGTGATCTAAGGTTTAATGGCGCCTTTTTTTCCCTCCTGCCTAAAGAAATTAATGCATCACCTCATTGAGAACGTGGAGAAGCGCCGGAGGGAGAGGGAGGGAGGGAGGGAGGGGCGC
>JBAKGM010019677.1:0-10166 GCA_037177215.1 Asparagus racemosus | reverse complement strand
GGTGCTATGATGTTGAATACATAGGCTTTGTCTTCTTTCACGGGCAAGAGACTAACCGGCAACGCGTGTTAGGCGTCGACTTTAGTGTTATTGACTAACCCCAGCCATTAACAGAATTGATGAGCCTTTACCAATTACCGTTTGAATCGGGCTAGTGTGTGGATTTTTCTAAACCCGTTCTACACGTGACGTTGTGGTAAAAGAATGAAACTCTTTCACACTTGGTGCTACGATGTTAAATATGCAGACTTGGTCAATTATCACGGAAATTGACTACTTGGCTACATGTATTAGACGTAAGCTTATCCCTACTTAGGATTCAATATAAAATTGCCCACGCGT
Organism: Asparagus racemosus; assembly: GCA_037177215.1. Classification (NCBI taxonomy): domain Eukaryota; kingdom Viridiplantae; phylum Streptophyta; class Magnoliopsida; order Asparagales; family Asparagaceae; genus Asparagus; species Asparagus racemosus. The sequence goes on along the minus strand of JBAKGM010019677.1, from coordinate 9,824 downwards.
GTAAGGTATGGATTGTAGGGTTGTTAATAACAACCTGCCACAATTTTGAATATGTGGGCTTTCGTTCTTTTTTTTACGCTTAAGAACTAACTGGCAACGTGAGTTAGATGTAGACTTGTCCTTATTTAGGCTTCAGGATAAAATTCCCAAGACTTGAATTATGATGTCTTCTTCAATCGGTAAAAGATTAAACCGACAATGCACGTTAGGCGTTGACTTATCCCTACTTAGGCTTCGAGATAAAATTCCCCACCGTGTAAGGTGTGGATTGTGGTGTTATTAATAACAACCTACCATAATTTTGAATATGTGGGCTATCATTCTTTTTACGGTTAAACAATTAACCGGTAACGCGTGTTAGGCGTAGATTTATCCCTACTTAGGCTTCAGGATAAAATTCCCCAGACTTGAATTCTGGTGTCTTCTTCAATCGGTAAAAGGCTAAACTGGCAACATGTGTTAGGCGTTGACTTATCCCTACTTAGGCTTCAGGATAAAATTTTGCCGACTTGGATTCAGGTGTATTCTTCAATCGGTAAAAGACTAAACTGGCAACACGTGTTAGGCGTTGACTTATCTCTACTTAGGCTTCAGGATAAAATTCTCCCGACTTGGATTCGAGTGTCTTCTTCAATCAGTAAAAGACTAAACTGGCAATGCATGTTAGACATTGACTTATCCCTACTTAAGCTTCGGGATAAAATTTCCCAAGATGAATGTTGGATTAAAAGATTTCTATTAAGAGGATAAGATTAATGTGGGAAAGAAAGAATTTTATATTCTATTTCTAGATGGTGGAGAGGAAGGATTTTATATCCTATCTTCAGGAAAAATAAACCTGAAACAAGAGTGGAAGGATTTTATATCCTATCTCTTGCTCCCGGAGAGGAAGAATTTTATATTCTATCTCTAGGGCTGATGTGGGAAAGGAAGAATTTTTTATTCTGTTTCTCGATACTAAAAGGAAGGATTTTATATCCTATCTCCAGGCAAATGTCAGAAAGGAAGAATTTTATATTCTGTTTCCCAATGCTGGAAAGGAAGGATTTTATATCCTATCTCCAGTGCGCAAGAAACTAAAAGCGGGATCTCCACTTCGAGAATCTTGAGAGGTGAAACAAAGAGTGGGATCTCTACTCTGAGAATCGAAAAGATTCAGGTAACTTTCACTTTTATAGGATTCGCTACCTGATCAAGAAATGATTTTCTCATTTATCGAGATGAAATTTCAATTTCAGCCTTAACCTTGGGAAGGCGTGACCAAAGAGGAAAGGATAGAGCCCTTCCGTTTATCTTGAAGGGGATCTTATAATTGGAGAGGAAGAATTTATATTCTATCTCTAGTGTGAAGGAAATTTTAAGTGGACCTCTCATTCGTGGAAGGAATCAAGAGGGGCTTTTACTGGTGGATTGGACTAGAAAGATTTTAGTGGACTCAATAAATTTGATCAGTGAGGAAATTTATGGTGGAAAATAGATTTAGAGTTATCCTCAAGGAAAATGGGTAAAATATTCTATGAGGAACTTCCCGTCAGAATGTGTTATCCTAAATATACTAAAGATAGTACTTTTTTAGGAACTTCCCATTTATCGGCATTAATTGCCTGTTGCCACTTTAAGTGATTAGGCGATACACACCTGTAGGAGTTGAAAATTGCCTACAAGTTCCCGAGCGTGACTCGTGATGATGGATTGATGACCGATGACCCATCTGACAATACAACAATGAACCGTGGATGACGTAACCACGCCGCAAATGCATAAACCTAGTCGACAAATGCACAAAGCGAGTTGGCGAGGCTTGCAAGTCAGCGAAGCGACGAATCATGGAATAAATCCAACGGCGAATCAGATCAGTGAATATCGACGAGACGGAACCAACTGGACTCGAATATCAAAATATCGATGAGATGGAACCAACTAGACTTGAATATCGACGGATCTGAACCAATCAGACTCTGGAATCGACGTATTAGACGAACTGGACCTGAAAAAAATTACTGAAGAAAAGCTATGCGGTGGCTCACTGGCCGAGCCACCAAATGAGTGGCTCGGCTGGGTCAGATCTGGGCACTGACCTGACTAGCTATCCACATTCTGAGCCTTTAAATATGAGATGGGGGGCTCATTTGTGGGGATCTGGACTTTTGGGTAAGAAGGGGAGACTCTGTCGAATTTTGGAGGGATCTACACTTAGATCCGAGAATTCTAGATCTGAGATCTCGGCGAACCCATCAACGCATGAAGCAAGGAAGTTCGAGAGATCACCAAATCAGATCTACACGTCATTCCTCTGGATCAAATCTTGTTTTAATCCCGAGAAGTGTTGTGACTTCGCTTGGTCGATTTCACTTGCTTCAGGCGATTGTTTCCTTCGTGAAATAATCTCCCTTTGATCGTGTAGATCTCAGATCTGACCAGGATCTGATCATGCAGCGGTCCACGGATTATCCCCAGCACCAGCAAAGAACCCACGCAAGCAAGAGCACGATAAATGGGCTTTTCATCTGTAAAAGCATAAAGCTGTAATGAGTTCAGAATCAACGAAGGTTAAACCAACTTTTCCCGCGAACAAGCTAGCGACCACAGTGGGAACCAAGGGTCTCGCTGACAAGGCCATCGTGTCGCAACCACGGATTGCGATCCCAATCATTGAGGAGGTCAAACAAAACTTCGACCAACAGAAGTTCAAGGAGTACCTTTCATCCTCGTCCAGATCATCCTCCCCTCGCAAGCCCAGGAAGATCTCTGCTATAAGGAAGATCCGCTGGTCCTCGAATGTGAAATCCCAAGACGAGGATCCTAGCCCTCCTGCTGCCAAAGTTGTAGATCGCAACTCCTCTGTGCAAGAGATGATCGCCGGTGGTGTGCCGACTCTCTCCAGGAGAGCCCGCCAAAGGCAATGCCAACGCCTGGCGAAACACTTCGCCAAGGCCCTGGAATCTACAGACAGGATCCATTATCAGATGGATCTCAAGTCTAGAAGTGGCCAAGCGCCCCAACAACGGGTGATTGACAGCCCCTCTAAGCCATTAACTAGTGAATGGGTCTGGGTCAGATGGAACCGTTCAACACTTGAGGAGCACATCCAAAAGCAACACGCACCGTTTGCGCACGCACGGGCTTTAGTTCAAGAAGCCCAAAAATTGATGAAGGAGCAGATGGCCATGAAGCCACAGAAGATGCGCCAAGTTTGGAGGCTGAAATCTAAAACAACGATTCAGACAACCCCACCTCAGGCAGTCATATCCAAGTCTCCATCCTACTCCGTTCCCACTTCGGTTGAGCCCGCAAGCTTACCCCAGAGCAAGAAGATGGTATTAGAACGCCTTGGTCTATTGCATGATGACCGAAGCAAAACTCTGATCAATGAACATTTGGGCTTGTTGAAAAGGTCCCGAACAACTCACAACACTGGGGGTCGCATCCACTGCGACATGAAGATCCCTAAAGCTGCTCGCACGGGGCTATGAATTGAAGTCCGAGAGCTCGTTGAGACTTCTCACCCACAAAGGCGGACGTTGAGATGAGTGACTTTTGAGAACTCCAATAACACAGTTCGCCCTCAGAAGGAAATGTTTGTGTCTGATGACGACGATGTTATACCTGAGGACCCGTGCCAACACACGATGGGTTGCTCCGGCTTTCATGCCGATGAGTTGTACTATCGTGCTGGGGGTACGAGTAAATCCCGAAAGAGGAGTTCCCCAGAGTTGAACGCACATTGTCTCTATTCTAAACTGATCAGGATGGTGTCAATGGAGTGTGACTGCACCAAAACAGCTCTGAAGAAGGTGTCGGTCTTCGATAGGCTCGGTGCCAAAATGCCAAGACCTAGGTCATGACGCTTCTGCGGAAGAAAATCTGTGCTGCAAGACGATGAATTGCCAAGAGTCACTATTAACATGACTTGCAAGGAGATGTCGACACGGGCCATCCCTGAGACATCTCAACGAATAACTCGGTTGCGGACCCGGACTATCAGACAGCCTAACTACGGCAACGTGTAGAGGGGGTTGCCCTCAGAAGATGAAGTGTTAGACACCAGAATCTCCGATTGCTTCTGATAACACGGTTTTCAGCGAGGGACAACTCTGTGAGGCGCTCATGATCAGTGCAGAACAGGTGGCTAAGATGCTGGAAGAAGCTATGGCCAAGCAAAAAGAGAACTTTAAGCTCGAAATGGAGATGGCCATGTAGCAAATGAGAGAGATGCATGACCAGCAAATCCAGGCGTTAACGAATCCCCAAGGTGAATCAAGTCGTCACAATAACATTGACCAAACGGATAGTGACACGGACAGGAATGAAGGCCATAATGCTAATAATCCCCCTGATGAACGGAAGGTAGGGGGTAGCCTCCAGAATGCCAGTGGCAACATCATCATCCCTGAGAACGAGAAGATAAAGGACCTTGAGAGTAAGATCAACTCTTTCATTTCCGCTCAAGAGGAAAAGAAGACAGGTATACCATGTCCGTATCCAAGGGAGTGGGACTCAATCCCGTATCCAGTGAAGTTCAGTCTAATAAACTTCATGCCGTTCGACGGGAAGGGTTCACCTACTTAGCACTTGATCTACTTCAAGTCCCACTTGGGAGTTATTTCCGGTAATGCACCACTGATGGTTCGGTCATTCGTTAGCACCCTTCAGGAAGCCACCTTCGATTGGTACCACCGTCTCAAACCAGAGAGCATTAATAGTTAGGACGACATGGAGTCTAGTTTCCTTACTAATTTCTTCGACGACGACACCGAGATATCCATCAGGACGTTGTTGGGTGAAAAACAAAAGGACAGAGAAACTGTGGACAGCTTCGTTAAGCGGTTCTGAAACAAGGCGATGAATTGTCGGGACCCGATAACTGAGGAGTTTATTTAGACCTGCTACAACAGCCTCTCGTTGGATGTACTGGATGCAATGAGAACGCCCCCATCCAAGATATGGAAGAACTTGAAGGTGTGTGGGGAGCAAGCCAAGCGATTCCTTAAGAGGAAGAAGGTAGAAAGAGGCCAGTAAGCGGCAGATGCTCCCAAACAAAATTTCATCCCACGCAGCAAAGGGAAAGAGCAGGCGAGAGTAGTGGTCATAACCCAAACGTTCCAGCTGCAACCGCAGTAGCGAGCACTGTAGCAATTGCAGCCCTAGTGGCAGCAAAGGCCTCAACAACAGAAGCCATCCACTTCGAGGTTCCCCAAAGTCTACTCCTTCAAGGAAGATGAGGTCCCTAGTATCTTCAACTACCTCTTGGAGAATAATAAGATCTAGCTGCCACTGATTGTGAATCAGGAGTAGGCTAATAAGGTCACAGATCTGAAGTACTGTGCATTTCACAGAGCGGTGCACCACCCAACGAAGTCGTGCTACTATCTCAAGGAGAAAATCCAAGCCTTGATCGATGTAGGGGTCATTACCGCAAAGCAGTCCAAAGAAAAGAAGGTGGAGGCGAATGCGATATCCATCAGCTTCAGATCAGTGCCTCTAACTTAGTTTCAACTGGAACCTATTGTTAAAGTGGATGAAGACAATGAATGATGATCCTCACGAGCAACGTGAAAAGGGGCTCGTGCCACATACCACCGCAAATGGCGAGATTCTTTGGGTCCACCCTAACCTGCTCGAAGACGATCAGTGGGCAGTCTCTTCGTCCAAGAAAAAGTCAAAGGGTAAGGGGAAACTATGTCATGCCACTTCAGCAATCTTAGAAAAGGATGACAAACAAATAGTGACACTCCAGTTTTCCGAAGAGGAACCTAAAGTCTTTACCACCAGGAGTAGACGCGAGTACAATTACAAGTATCCTGAAGCTCCTGATCCAAATGCTAAGACATTGACAGAGCTAGGAGTAGTGATAACTCCTCCTACGCGTGCTAAAAAAGCACAGCATCAGGCGGCTACCAAGGAGGACGTGGCGAAATCGAAGGAGAAGCAACCCCAATAGCAGGAGGCTCAAGCCCCGAAGTAGTCTCGATTCAGTCGACCGATTAGAAGGGACAAACCAGGAAGCTCGAACTTGCCATACCGCTTCGGTGTCATGGCCCAATTAGCCAACATCTCAGCAATGATAGCTCTCTATGAGCTATTACGGCTGTCGAAAGAAACCAGAGAGGCCCTTCAGGAAGCCCTGGCTGACTCTAAGGTGTTCCTCACCCAGATCAAGCCAACTCCTGAAGAGCCAGAGTCTTCAACCCGACATTGCAACCTCGTAACCAAGCACTTCCCTTGCATCGCCTTTACCAAGGAAGACATGCAGACAAAGAACTCGAAGCATGACAAGCCCCTATACTTTACCGGGTACATTGGCTCCAGTGAAGTTAACCGGATACAAGTTGATCCGGGTTTCGCTGTGAGTATCATGCCCCTCCACCTGATATATAGCCTCGAAATTCTCGCCAGTAAGCTGGCATCTATAGGAACAATAATTTATGGGTTTAATACCAGTGAGTCTCGGCTGCTAGGTAAAATCTGGATAAAGTGCTAGATAGGAGATCTGAAGTCTGAAGTCACATGCCATGTGATTGATGCAGAGACTTTCTATAACTTATTATTGGGTCGGTCATGGATCCATAATAATGTTATAGTCCCCTCCACTCTTCATTAGTGTCTGAAATATGTTGACATGAATAATGAAGTCAAGACGGTAGTCGCGGATAAGCAACCGTTTAAGGGGTTGGAGAACTATTTTACCGACTCCCTCCTTTACGATAATGAGTTCGATACTGAATCATCGACCCAAAGTATGGACAGCGATGAGGAAGCTGATACTGAAGCTGGGCTTGATTACAATGGTGGTTTTGTCATAAATGACATTGTACCCTTTGTAGTCAATCTTGACGATGGAGAATCGTTGGTTGAAAGTTGTGATTGGCAACTTGCCGACAATGAAATAAATAATGATTTAGAGTACTCGCTGTCTCTTACTGATGTGGTAAAAGGATTGTACGATAACCCCAAGTTGCACATGCCCATTCGGTTGTCTTGCGTAACACAGAAGTGTATCTAGGACTCTTTCGAGACAACATTCATCATTTTGGGTAAAATAGGTGATGAAAAAGATTTGGTCTATGGTAAAGGAGATACGATTTCAGCACCAGACCACTTTTTGAGAGAGGATGTTAATGACGATAAGCCTGACTCTCACCTATTTAGATATAGTCCAGCAGCGCAGAATCTCATGAAGAGATGGGGGTATGACCTTGCGCGAGGAGAGGGTCTTTGTTTCAGACGAGGTCCTCAAGTCCCACCCAAAGTTGTACACGTCCCAGAGGGGAAACCCAATAATTACTATGACTCTGGAGAGGATTGGGGGTATGTATCTTCTTTAGAAGACGAATGCTGTTGTTCGTGGGGGAAGTTGTTTTGATTTCCATGGTAAATGAATTCGTTACAACTTTTTTGCTATTACAACGAGATTCAAAAAAAGACCACCTTTTTTAGGCTTACAATGAAAAATCAATAAAGATTACAACTTTATAACCCGAGTTGAACAAACACGGGATCCGTCCATCAGATCCTCGCTTGTGTGGGATCTTGGCCTATGCCTGGGACTCTTTTTTCCATTTGTGGACCGCTGCATGATCAGATCTAGATGCTAGATCTACAGATCTGCTATGATTATTTCACGAAGAAAATAATCGCCGATAGGGATCAACTCACGAAGGAGATGATCGCCGGAGTGGGTGAAATCGACCAAGCAAAGTCACGCATGAACCCTGAGATTAAGATGAAGCTTAATCTAGGGGGTAAGGCTGTAGATCAGACATGGATCGACGTAGATCTTATCTAGATCTCTTCCAAATCTCCTCCTTGCTACGTGGATCTGAGTTGGGATGCATTCTTCATGTTCACGGGATGTAGATCTGATTTTCTTCTTGGCAAAGGCTCAAATCTGTGCAAAGAACTCTCAGAAACCCAGCCTCAGATGCAAAAATTTCCAACCCCTAAACTGAGGACCCCCCTTGCCTATTTATAGGTAAATGAGAGAGAGGGGGGTTTGGTGCAGTTACGGGGGAAGTGGCTTGACCTTGGCTGAGGCAGATGTGGCAAAGGCTGAGTCACCTCGGCCTTGGCTGAGTCTTCTCAGCTTTTGGCCTTGCTCGCAACCCTGTTCCGGTGATTTTTAGGCCTGGTTTGTCTAGTTGCCTCGATTCCTGAGCACGGTTGACTATTTCGTCAATTTTGGAATTCAGTTGACTCAATTCCATTGTCGTTCAGGTCTAGTAGATCCCGTCTTGTCGATGTTTAAATCCGATTGATTCGTTTTGTCAAAACTCACTGATCTGAAGTTTTGTCGTTGGATTTATTCCATGATTTGTCACTTCACTAACTTGCACGCCTTGCCGAGTCGCTTCATGTGTTCATTTACTCGCTTTATGTGTTTTACGGTGTTGTTACATCATCAGCGGTTCTTGGTCACATCATCAGATGGGTCGTCGATTGCCAATCCATCGGCACGAGTCACGTTCAGGCTTGATAGGTAATTTTTAACGCCTACAAATATCCCCTCCAAAGTGTTTCAATCTCAATCTTTTTAGACAGGGCTGGGATACTTTGGATATGATGGGCTCCAACATTCAGTGGGCATAATGGAACGTAAGCTAAGCTTCAGAATTTGATCCCTCCAATCTTTTCAGATTCTCCAGTGCTTTGTAGGATAGCTGAAGGCATCACGGTGCCGCATTTTTTGTCTGACCGTTGTCAGAATCTTGAGCTGAAGCTGATTGAGTTGATTTGGTTTTGACTTGTATCGATGAGTTGTCATTCAACTGACCATCAAACATTTTCCGAGACTCCTCTATTGATTGGGGAATTCTTCATTGCGACGCTTTGATCGGCGTCAAAATTTCTCGGGAATCTAACCTTTGATCGGTGAATTCTTTGGCGACGACGCATTGACCGGCATCATCACAATTTCTGCTTTTCAGGCTTTCAGGCTGGGAGAATCAATTCATGCTTGTATACTCCTAGTGATCCATTGTTGTCATCGAGTTATCCTTAAGAATATTTTATGAAAATAATCTCCACGAACTTCTCGACCAAAATAGGAAACAGCTTATACTCGTATATCTTTTTATAGTATTTTCGGGACTTGAAATAGTTGATCCGAATGCAAAGTGACCTTCATGAGGCGATAATCCCATTGAATAAATGTCCGAGGCCCCTCAGATATGTGGGAGAGAAGAGGAGTCAACTAACGGGCTGATTTGGCGCCGTTTTGGTATTCTTATGTGGACCTGATTCAAACTCCTAATTAGGGTCTTATTAGAGTCCTAATTGGAACTGGTTTGTGTCCACCTGGGGCTATTATAAAAGCCCCTCTCCTCGCTTTTCCCCTCTCTTAGGCCGCCCCCCTTTCTCTCTTTTACTCTTTTGTTTTCCCCGCTTTGTGTCGTCTCGTCTCCTTCAAACTTTGAGATACATCTGCGGCGAGATCCTCTACACTTTTTATCAGGTAAACCCCCTTTCAATCTATGGATAGATGTACAAGTCTAGGGTTTTGATACAAAAAATTAGGTTTTTGATCAAAATTAGGGTTTTGATCAAAAAGAAAAAACTAGGGTTTGAGAGAAAAAATGTTCTTTCTTTTCTTTCCGTCCTCTTTTTCTTTTTTTTCTTTGTCCTTTTTTCTTCTCTTTTTTTTCTTTTCTTTTTTTCTTTGCTTGAGCACGCACACGGGGGAAGGCTCAGCCACAGCCGAGTCATGGCGAAGTGGCTCGGCCATGGCCGAGTGCCTTGGCCATGGCTAAGGTGTGGGATTTGATATTCTCAAGTCATAGTTTTGATGATAACAATATGTGTGTATTGTGTATTCTAACTTGTTGATG
>JBAKGM010019676.1:0-10166 GCA_037177215.1 Asparagus racemosus | reverse complement strand
TCCCATAAGGCTCAAGTGTGCTACATCAGCCAATTTTAGCTATCTTTTTATCAATAGATCTCAGATCAACTGATTCATAGGAATACACTTATCACAACCTGCTCCTTCCTTTAGTTCGTAATGAAATGATACCAAATCTCGATTTTATTTAATTTCTCAAACTAATTTTTGCCTATTGTATAACTAGCAGTTGACATGCTATCACGATAAAGAATGATATCATCCTCTACATGTCACACTATAGTCAAATTCTTCAAGAATTTGTATAACTAGGCTGTATCCAATAGTACTATGTATATCGCTACATACTCGCTCCAAGTGAAAAAGCGTTAACATTATTGCTTCTTACTGCTTCTAAGAAATGATCCCGTCATTCAGTAAAAGAGCATAACCAATCGTTAACCCTCGCCATCCAGGTTGTCGGCCCAGTCGACATCTGAAGATCTCTATAAGTGAGAGTCCTTGTTGTCATAGCATAATACATAAGGTGCAGCTAGAATTAAATATCTCACGATTTTTTTTGACATCCAGTGAGTCATATCAAGATTGGATCGATGCTTACTCATCTGTCTTTCTGGAAAGGATGTATCGATTATTGTACGCATTTAAGACAATCATCTACACTCCTTAAAGGGATGGTTAGAACTAGCTTCTTCTCTATTTTGATGTTGGGATATTGCTATATACATAGAGCCTGACTCTTAGCAATTGGATCCCTAATGGTTTCCATGTTTCACCCTGTCAGCAATATGCTATCAGTATATGATGACAAATCTCAAACTTCTATCAGCTTAGTGTAGGTGGACCTAGAAATCCTGATCGATCATCTAGAAACTATGAATTAGTTTTGTCTAATAGGAATAGAAATACTAGATACTAGAAAAATATTTTGCGCCATAAGTAGGATCCTTTAACTTGTCACCTTGTGCTCAAGTCCCTTGGCTATGAAACATAGATTGATCTACACAGATCTCTTTTTCCAATTCTTTATAGGTAAAAGCCGTCTTGATGTCCATCTGGACTAGTTCAAGATCTATTTACGCTACAAGAGTCAACATCATGCTAATAGAGCCAACTTTTACCATCGAAGAAAACGTCTCTTTTCACAATCCGCCCTACTACTTGGGTGTAACTTTTAGCCATCGCTTGAACACCCTGTCCTGCTTGACCTTGAATACCCAATTGTTTTTAGTGGTCTTGCATGTAGTTGGAAGATTCACCAAGTCCCATACTTGATTCTTCCACATGAATTCAAGCTCCCCATTCATTAATGTTTTTCACTCTTTCGTTGCAAACCTAGAAATAGTATCCTCATATTACTTGGGCTCCACAACAATATGTGGTGCTTCCATGAATATTTTCCCATCAATCTCAAAAATATCGTCTTGGCACTAGTCTATTGAACAACCTCTGAGGTTGTTGTGATTCCATAGATAGCTCCAAGTTATCTAAAAAATATGTCGCTTCCATTGTCCCCGGCTAATAGAGGAACCAATTCTTCTTCCATTGCTAGATCCATGACAGTCTCTTTGATCTCGTGTAAACCTAAATGTTGGCCTATTTCTTCTTTGTGCATGAAAGGCTCCCTGAGGAACTCAATATACCATAAGTCTGTCGATCACAATCTCATCATATTGCTCACATGTAAACACAACCCATAGATTGTCTAAAATAGTGTATGGAAATAAACTTCAACATTCTAAGGTTTAAATTTCTCATTGAATAAAAACTTAGTGTATGAAAGCAATGCTCCCACATGGATGTAGTGATCCAACATAGGCCCTCGACTGTCTATGACTCATAGGATATTAGCTGTTACAATCTCAGAAGTACACAGTTTATATTGCTATCAATAGCACATCTTTTCAAAACCAAATAGGTAGCTATTCCGAACCATATCTAGTAGAGTTACATTCTTCATTTCTACATCCTCATTTGTAGCAGCATATAGGATATCATCCACCGCATGAATTTTCCTTTCCCTTGACAAAGTTCCCTCAACTTTCAAGATAAATACTCTCTCACGATTAGTGTGCAAAGACCTAATGTGTTTGCTTAATTGATTACCCATCTTGCTGATTTAGCACTTGAAACTAATTCAAACACTCTACTAGAAGTGAAATCAAATATAGATGATTGTATATTGAGTTTCTTTTCAAACATGAGTGTTGATGCTCGGATCACACAGTCACTAACCTTCTAGGATTAGAGTTTAGGAGAGTGGGGTCCGTTTCCTCTCATAAATGCCTGGTGGTTGCTCGCGTCGGGAGGCTCTCCTGCTCTGGGGGAGTACCTGTGGAAAAAGGGGCGGAGTTGGGATCTCCGGTGGTCCCTCCAACGATCAAGTTAGTATGAGAGGAACATGAAGTGAGATTGCAATGTGTGTAGTGAGTATCAGGGCTAGGACTTACTTACCTTGTTCTTTAGACAGCTTACTATTTGTATGGAGGTCGGAGGGTACTTTAGTCATTCTGGCTGGTGCTATAGTGAAGTGTGAGTCAGCTTTGTGCTTACGTATGTTGACTCAGTGATGGGACTAGAGTTGACTGTGGAGGCTGAGCTGGATAGCCTTGATAGGTGTCGAGTGAAGATTGGTGCAGGAGTTAGTACTGTTCCCTCGGCATTAATGGGGAGGGGATTAGTTATGCACGCAACCAGAGAGCTTCAAGGTACCTTAATTATTGTGTGAGTCAGGGGAATCAAGGCACCAGAGATCTAATTAATGCGACAGTGACGTGCTGTCGAGTCCAAACTCTGTATAACCGTCGCCTAGGGGCGGGGGCTTGTGCTAGCTGAGTGGAGAATGTTGCGTCATCGAAGAGGCTAGTTAATATCGCCCTTCGCGTCATCCACAAGGGTAGTCAATTTAGGGGACGGCTTGTTAGGGTTGGTCAGCTAAAGGGTCATGGAGGACGGAAAGTACTGCCATTCATGTTGTCCCCAAGGAAAGTCGACTTGGGGGACGACTGGTTACGTCTTCCGAGTTGACTCACAAGGGTAGGTCGGCTGAAGGGTCATGGAGGACGGCAAGTACCGCCATTCGCGTTGTCCTCAAGGATAGTCAACTTGGGGGACGACTGGTTCCATCTTTCGAGTCGATTCACAAGGGTAGGTTGGCTGAAGGGCTATGGAGGACGGTAAGTACCGCCATTCGCGTCGTCCCCAAGGATAGTCGACTTGGGGGATGACTGGTTTCATCTTCTGAGTCGACTATGGAGGATGGCAAGTACCGCCATTCACATCATCCCCAACTTAGAGCGGCCTGAGCTCGTTTTCTTACCTTAAATGTAGGTAATTCGTTCAGAACCTGAAGGGTCATTAATGAAAAGTGTTCAGGACCATAACAGTTGGCCCCTTTCACTTGGAGTCGGCTTTGAGACGGGTCCAAACAAAAACAAAGTCTTGGGTCCTAGCTGAAGAGAACATGGCCCGAAGGAAGGACACGGTTGACGTCAACAAGCAACTTTATGTTATCGATGCTTTGTTCTTTGTGCCCAAGGTTCTACTTCCCGAGAGAGGTGATCTCAACCGTTGAATTGGAAATGGATGGAGGACGAGGAGGAAGTTTGTTCCTCGTGGTCCTCTATATAAGGGCGAGAATCAAAGAGGAGTTTGTTTGCTTGACATTTTGTAGAATCAGATCCTCGACGGTTCTCCAGCACCTTCCAGGGTAGATTCTCATGGACTCCGAGCACTTGAGTCAGTTAGATTCCCACTGATCGAAAGTGACTGCGGCGCAGATGTGGGCGTTGCACTCCTTGTTCGATATCCTGAGGGAGTTTAAGCTGACGGCACCGGCGAGGTCAGCGGCGATATACCATCACAGTGAGGGGAAAGCCCCCTTATACATCAAGCACTTAGAGTGTGGTTTGCAGTTGCTGCTGCACCCATTCTTTCGAAAGCTGTTCGAGGCTTTGGAGGTGTCCCCGATGCAGATGAAGCCCAACTCTGTAGCAGTGCTGGTGGGCTTCGTCGTCATTTGTTCATTGCTGGGAATCAACCCATCAATAAACGTGCTCAGTCACCTGGTTAGCGTGACGGTCCAGAGGGCTGCCCACTACTATCTCTAAACATCTGGAGAGTTCAAGGTGGTTCTCAATGCTCCTTCTTCGAACAAGGGATGGAAAGAGAAGTTTGCTTGCGTAGAGGGGGACGACTCCAGGCTCGATTGTTCAAGTTGGCTCGAGATTAGGAAAGGGGCTCTGGACCCAAGCCTTTGTCGGTCGCTGAGAGGCAGGAGCTAGAGCAGATAGTGTCTTACACCGGGTCGCGCACAATGGGGGCTCTTCTCGATAAGTTGGTCCTATGGCTGCATGGAATCTCATCGGTGCCCCTTACCAAGAAGGACGAGAGGAGGGCCCACAACTTGACCTTAAGAGTGCCTGTAGGTCGAGCGATCGCTGCCGAGCTAGCTTCCTCTGAATGGTCTTTAGAAGAATCCCAGGGGTGATTGGCACCCAGGCCATCTACGCGGCTCTGAACAGGGAAAAACCCTGAAGGGGCTATGTCTCCCTCAAAGCAAGGGGGATGGCCAGAGGTGCCCTTGGCACTGTCCCTCAGGGATTCTGTAGGAAGTGGTAGAAGAAGACCTCTCATGGCCCAAGGGGGCCAGGCGACTAGGAGAGACTCGGGACGCCTCGATGGAGATGGAGTCGTCTAACTCGGAAGATGTGCCTACCTCTCAGCTGTCCGAGACAAAACACGGGGCAGCTAAAGAAGCGACCCTGCATCGGGAGAAGCTCCAATCTGGGGCAGTAGGCTCAGAATCTCAAGCAAAGGAGGCCCACAGGCCAGGCAAGAAGCTAGCTAGGGCCTAGAGCAAGGGCCTCACACCGGCAGGGTGGCCCTCACCCTACTATTTAGCTGAGTCTGAAGTTGGGGCTTAGACCAAGGCGAGGGACTTGCTAATTGGTAAACTTCCTCCTAGCGGGAGCTTTGAGGAGGAGCCCGATAGCAAGCATCAGTTCAACCCCTCCAATCATATGGACGCTCGCTCCTCCGTGTTCAAGTCTCGCTATACGCAGGTGAAGGCCGTGGTGCAGTTCAGCCTCCCCAATGATGAGAAACTTCTGAAGGACATTCTCGACGTGGTCCTCCATGTGATCCTTCAGAGTTATCTGACGCACGGGTACCTCGTGGAGCAGGAGATATATCGTCGCCTGGCTCAGGGTCATCACACTTATGAGAGGCTTTGAAAGGCGAGTGGAGGGTACAACATCACCGAGGATGCAGAGTTCGATCGCGTTGTTGCGAATCTCTCGGCAAAAGAAGTTGTACTTGACGACTAGCGCAGGGAGATGGAAGTGAAGGAGCGGCTGATAGCAGAACTTAAAGCTTCCAACTCTAAGAAGTCAGCCGAGATCCAGCAGCTCAGGCAGAGACCTCACCTTGGTGACAAGGGTTTAGCTTTGCTAGCTCGGTCAGCGAGGCGTTGAAGAAGCGAGACTTGGTGATGACGCAAGTTGCTTTCCAAAAGCAAGTCGCTCAACACGCCAAGGCCCAACTTGAGGAGGAGCTGGTCGGTAAGCGGAGGCTCAAGGAGAAGTGCACTCAATTGAAAAAGGCTTTGAACCTGCCTGAGAGTAAGGTCTCATATTTAGAGTCCTCCATCTACCGGTCGGTTGTTATGGAACAGAGTCGGCCTTTAATTGTCGAGGAGTATCGCCAAAGCGCGATGGGAAAGATAGAAGTTACGCTAGTCTGCAAGGCTGGCTGTGACTATGTGGTGGTGCAATTATCTATCAAGCGCCCAAAACCCGGAGGTTGGCCTCGATATCCTCCCAGCATCGCCAACCGCATGGACCTCCTTGCCAACGTGGAGAAGTCAGGTGGAGGCTATAATGTGGAAGGAGGTGACAACGTGGATGAGGAGGAGGCAGCTCAAAGCCGGTCGACTGAGGAGTCTTCTGGGGGACTCGAGAAGGGCGATGGCACAAGCTCAGTTTAGAAGGAGGGGGTCAACATTTCCCACGGAGCTCCATTGACCCCTCTACCTTCGTCGAACGTCTCTTTGCCTCTTGCTCGTGGAGCCGGCGTGACCTTTTTGTAGTTTTAGGCTCCAAGCTTGGAAGAATGTAGCTTGTTTGTATTTTTGTATATGTATATGTTTGGCAATCATAATAAATGGCATAACTTCTCCCCATCTATACTTTTCTCTATTTTTCTCTTTTTTCACAATTTCTTGTGTGACTCTCTGTAATGTGTTGGCGACACGCTTGTCGACTCAACGAGTTGGGTTCACATTTGCAATACCCTTATGAGTTCACCTTCTCTTTTTTGATATATTAGGTTCACAGTAAAGTCGTCCTAAGAGGTTATTATGTTGACTGGGAGTCATCTCTTCAGGACTTGGGTGTTGTGAATTTTTTATTTTGGTTGTCAATTTACGATGGTTAAAAGCGGGGGGTTAGCTAGGCCCCCCTCTTCTGAGCTGATGGGTTTGAGATTTTGAGGCGTGATTGAGCCGAGTCACTGTATGTGACGTCATTGTACTTTGGCCATCAGTACTACTTCGATTTTTGCATAGAGCATGGTGGGGATTAGGAACAGGCGGCATTGTGGTTTTTGAAAGGCAGTTTGGATCTAGCTCTGATCTGGACCATCGATCTCAAAGTAGGCGAACCGTTCAAAAGTTGCCACGTGACCCCCAGTTTTCCTATAAATGTCCCTCTTCTTTCATCCTGGGCCTTCTTTACATAACTCCAAATACTAGAACTTTCTCTTCGTACTTAGATCTTTTTTCTTAAAAAAACTATCTAATGGCTGCTCCTTCCTCTGCTCCCGTTGACAAGCTCAGCTTCCTCGCTCCCATCCACTCAAAGGTCGCGAGCGAGGATCTAGAAGCCCTCTCCGAGAGGTATGACATCCTGTCGGCTTTCAAGCTTTCTCTATCGGAGAAGGATGAAGCTGTGTTCGAGCACGGTCGTGATAGGGCACCGGTGTACCTAGCCCATATGGAGTATGGGCTGCGGCTACCCCTCCCCCGCTTTGTGAGGAGGGTTTGTGAATGGTTAGGGGTCTCCCCTTTGCAATTTGCTTCTAACGCCATCGCTATACTGATGGCGTTTCTGGTGATCTGCTACTAGGTGGGAGTCGAGCCGACCCTCCAACTCTTCAGCCATCTCGTGAGCATCAAGATGATGAGGAAAGACACCCATTTCTTCTTCGTTAACTCAGGCCTGAAGCTGGTGAACTTCCCCGAGTTCAACAAGGCTTGGAAGGAGAAGTTCGTCTGGGTCTTTGGGGCCGACCTTATTCTCGCTTGCCATTCATGGCCGGAGATCGAGAAGGAGGCGCTGAAGCTGCTTCCCCTCTCAGCTGAGAAGTGCATGGACTTGGAGAGGGTTCGCTCCTACGCTGGGTCTCAGAACATTAGCAACCTCTTCTACTCCGCCTCCCTTAGAGCGGTAGGTCTATCCCATTTTCAGCCGATAGAGGCTGACATGGAGAGGGTGGCTGCTTTGCCCCAATCCGGTCCTAGGCAGCCCAAGGATCTGAAGGCCACTGAGTTGGCCAAACCAGCTATACCCCGACCGCCTGTGAAGAGGGTGAGTGCTGCATTGTCGGCCAAAGAAGCTGCGCTTTGGAGCAAGAACTCAAACAAAATGGCCACCATGCTAACATCTCAGCTGGGCCTCTCTAGGCTCGAGGGGTCTGAGAAGAAAAAGAGGAGGACAAAAAAGCATGCTCTCAAGGACAAGCCTGAGGCGGCTGCTTCGGCCCCAGCTGATGTCACTGCAGCTGGCGCCTCTATCCCTGTCGAGGTGCAAGCTCCAGGGACGTCCCCTCTTGACCTATCATCCAAGGAGATTGACGCCAATGTGTCTTCGCACCCTGGGGATGAGATCCTCCCTGAGGGGAAAGTAGCAGAGGCTATGCCCATCGACTTGGATTCCCAAGTGGGGCAAGGTCTTGTTTTAGCCCTTCCTCCTGAGTTGACCCGCGACTCAGCTCAGGAGCCGACGGCTGGGGAGAGGGCAACTACTGAGTCGGCACCTGTCCCCCGTGCGGCTGGGGGTTCTACTTCCTGTCTCCCCTTCTACCACAAGTTGGGGGAGATAGGGATGCATAGGTGGAAGGAGATCCGGGCCAAACTTATTGGTGACTTGGAGGAGAGGTTCTCACCTAGGGAGGATACTCCCGAGTGAGAGAGGTTCGTCCCTAGCTCTTCCTTCCTCAAAAAGACTCAGTGCTGCTGTTGGGAAGGGCTCAGCTCACTGCTGCCGACCAATTCACTCTCTCCCCGGACGTAGATCTTCTGAGCGAAGTACCCACAAGAGGGTTGTGCCTGGCTCTCCAGAGCTATAGTATTAGGGGGGCCCTGATTGGGGGGGAGCTGGCCGATTGGTTTGACCATGTGATGGACGCCCGTGAGCAGCCCGCGGTGGAAGCAGCTTAGGAGAAGAAAGCTCGAGAAGACGCCGAGAGGAGGATCAAAGCTCTCGAGGCTGAGAAGGAGAGGATGGATGCTAAGTGGCGCCGGGCGGTGGAGGTGAAGCAGTTTTCCATCACCAACCTGGAGGCCCATAAGTCCAAGTAGTCAGCCACCATAGTGAAGCTAAAGGAAGAAATAGCTAAGCTTGGGGTAGCTACCGAGAGCTCTCAAAAAAAGGTGGCTAGGCAGGAGTAGTGCGCTCAGCTCCTGAAGGAGGACCTCGAGGCTGAGAAGCTAGCAAGGCTGGTGGCTCAAGTAGAGGCCCTCTCAGAACAACGGGCTTTTCAGAGCACGAGGTTGGAGCTGGAGGATATGAGGGTGACTCATCAGGTAGCCTTGGCTGACGCCCAGTCCATGGAGGCCCGACTCAAGCACGTGATCTCCGAGGAAGGCAAGAGGGAGGTCATCAAGGGCTATCGTCATGGCCCAGTGGGCAAGGTTGAGTTGTTGTTAGCTGTTAAAGCCGGCTGCGACTACCTGATGGGCCAGCTCTCTCCTAACACTCTGCCATCCTCTATCGCCATCTACCCCTCTCGAGTGCAGAGTTGTTTGAGCATCCTCCAAGACCTCAAAGCTAGAGGAGGGGGGATACAACTGGGCTCCGATGAGGAGGGCGACGACGAGGACAAGGAGGAGGAGGGTAACAGTGCTGATGGGGGAGACGCCCCCAATTAGGATGTCCCCTGGCCGTCTATCGCCTCCTTGGCGTCTCACATGTATATACTTGTCAAATGACAGAAAATTTTATCTTCTCTCTCTCTCTCTCTCTCTCTCTCTCTCTCTCTCTCTCTCTCTCTCTCTTTGACTTGATCCTTGTAATTCGACTTTGTCTTTTAAATAAAAGTTTGGTTTGCTCTACATCCCTGTTTGTGATGCATCTGGATTTCATTTATCCATATCTTTGATTTTGGCGAGTGTCTGATGCAAACGAGATCTCGACTCATGATCACACACTAAGCGAGCCAATCATAACACATTTATATTTCGAGGGATAATTGTAGCCCTAAAAAATAATCATACTCTAAGGAATGGTCGATCATCCTGCCTCCAGTGCACAGACAATGTCCCTGCTTAGCTAAGCTTGCGGATACCTTGTCGAGTCCTAACATTAGGCGTGAGCTTAGAGTCATCCGCAAAAGCATGATAGTTGACCATGGCTCAGGGCTTAGGTATCTGGAGTCCATGTGGCCTTCGTACCTTTTAGGTTGGCAAGTGCATAGAATGGGTGCCTAGCACTTATGAGGGGCCTATGTCCTTTAGAGTCGGCCCCAATCGGCAACGACTTAATCCAATGACAACCCAAGGGCTTGGGTGCCTAGGGCTCATGGAGCGCCTAGGTCTTAGGAGTCAACCTCGATCAGTGGTGACCCTGCGTGTGACAACCCAAGGGGTTAGGTGCCTAGGGCTCATGGAGCACCTAGGGCTTAGGAGTCAGCCTTAGTCGGTCGGTGACTCAATCCAATGACAACCCAAGGGGTTGGGTGCCTAGGGCTTATGGAGCACCTAGGTCTTAGGAGTCAGCCTCCGTCGGCGGTGACTCTGCGTGTGACAACCCAAGAGGTTGGATGCTTAGGGCTCATGGAGCACCTAGGGCTTAGGAGTCGGCCTCGGTCAATCGGCGACTCAATCCAATGACAACCCAAGGGGTTGGGTGCCTAGGGCTCATAGAGAGCCTAGGTCATAGGAGTTGGTCTCGGTCGGTGATAACTCTGTGTGTGACAACCCAAGGGGT
>JBAKGM010019675.1:0-10166 GCA_037177215.1 Asparagus racemosus | reverse complement strand
TTCTCTCCCTCTACAAATCCTAGGTATAAGTCCCTATTTATAGGAATTAATTTAGAACAATTTGTTAACCTAGCCGACGTGGGACTAAAACAAATTGTCTTTTCCTTTTTTTTGTTTTGGTTACTGTAGTGCAGCCCCATTACTGTAGCGCAGCCCACAGCACCATCTGCAACAATGAAACTACAAGGGAAGTAAGTTTAATTTGGCGATAGTTAAAGTGGTTTATCCATAAACAATCCTTCATTTGATTGTATTACGTACTGAGCATAGTTTTCTGGCAATCTTTAAATTTGTATTAAAATTTAATAACAAGAGAGGACCTTTAATTGGGAATTTCGTGTTGTTAGCTAGGAAGTGGCTTACAGTGCTGAGTTTGCACCAACTGCAGGTGCTGGATGCACTGTGATCATTTAAAAGATGAGGAAATTAGTCCCAACCATAGAGCCCTATGTGAAGAACAGCTTCAAGATCGGTGAGCCAGCAAAAGTAGTCATTACCATTGATAATGCCACCTCCAAGAAGAAGAGGATTGTCTATCGATACAAGGAAAATACTTTCACTGAATCAACTTGAATGAGAAAAAAAAATTACAAAATTTTATAGTTTATATTTTTAGCAATATGGGGGAAAAAGATTAGAAAATGTTGTTGTGAGTTAATTTTATAGTTTTCCATATGGGTTTTTTATTGTTAGAAACTTTGATCATGAAAAGCATCTAACCTGCACATTACCTTTCTATGATGTGCAATCGAGCTTGCAATAAAAAATCTCGATGGCATTGTTCAAAAAGTCATTTTAGCAAGGTATGTAAACTGCAAGGTTTGTCTTCAATCATTTTACAAAAAATGTTAAAATAATACAAAATTTTGCAGTTTAGCTATATTTTTTAATTAAATTTAAAAAAATTAATAAAATTTAATCATGTTCATTGCATGTGTATTACAAATAATGAATTTTATTATACTTGCTCTGTTATCAGCTAACATTTGCAACTCAAATATGTCTATAAGATTGTATATAATTCTTCATTGTTTTATATTGTTGGGGATGCACCCATAGTAGTATCGTCCAATTGATCCATAAATATAATTTTACTTTTCAAACATTGTGAATTTTTAGCTTATGTACATATGTTTGCTCCATTGGTTACATTGAATAAACTTTTTTAAAAAACATTCCTTGAATAAAATTATCGTGATAAAATAAATTTAAAAAAATTTTAACACGTGCATTGCACGTGCCATCCAACTAATAAAAAAAAGGAAAAGTATCAAAAATTTGATTTCCTTGTATTTCTATAAAACTTTTATAGGAAAAGTTCATAAACCTCAAAAAATATAATTTTTCTTGTTTCTTATTCTTTCTTTTTTGGTTCAAAGCAAGAAAATGGACCCATTACTTTATAGAAATAGGCTGTTTTCTTTTTCTTTTGTTTGGCTGGATATGAAAAATTTATAAAAAAGTGCAAATCATACAAGAAACTTTACAACTGCTAGTTTAACGGCTACTTTAGCATCCTCACATGTTATAAAATCCTACTAATTCTTAACTTGCCATGAACACAAAATTTGCCAAGTTAAAAAACATGAGTAAGAATGTTTGAGATATTGGTAAATCTTCATCTGTACCAAATTCAAAGGTAAGTATTTTGAAATTAAAAAACTAAAAACTGTACTATTTTCCTATTATCAAATTACTTTGTTTGTTTATCTCAGCGTGCTCTGAAACTACCGCAGCAACGAACTTATGATGATTTATTTTCATATACAGATGAAGATCGATAGCGTGATGAGATGTGGCATATAATAAAATTTACAGAAATAATGCTAAAAACTAATGTTTTGAAAGTTAGAGACCGAAACGGGTGATGGAAATCTCCCCACTACACGAGATGAAAAAGAGTTTACAGTACCGCGCAAAATTTCCTCTGTAAAACCCCAACAGAATCCTAGTCGAAATAGGTCTCCAATGTGGAAACAACCGCACAGACGTGGGCTGATGATGGCCGCAAAAAGAGCGGAAGCTTTAACAAATGAATTGGATTAAGAGATCTTGACTGACGTTGGTGTGACCTAGGCCATGCCGACTCAAATTCTTCAATGTTCTCGAATTTGGTTTCAGAGGTATTGACCGATGTCATGTTGACGTTTGTCCACAATCAGCAGGTCTTCAATTAACCACGGTTCATTCAATAACAACAACAACAATAATAATAATAATAATAAAAGAAAACCACGGTTCTAAGCTGTTGGACTTGGCCTCTAGGCTCATCAACTTTGCATCCTTGACAATCTCAACCGATATCGGTTGAGATACGTGACAGCCCTCTATGTAAAATAACACAAATTATCATCGTAAATGTATAATAACAAAAGAAAGAATAAGTTGATCCAGTGCGTGGATTAAGCAAAATAAACGTAGATATAAAATGAATTTAAAATCTACCACAAATTCGCACATAGACTGAACCACCTTGACATTCGAGATTAATGCAAACTATGACTAGTAGTAAATTCCTCTTACAAAACTCTTGATAATATTGTAGATCAATATTTTAATAGAAGAAAGATAAGGGTGTAACAAAAAATACGGAGAGAAAAGGGATATCATGAGCTAATAAGCTACAAAAGATAGATGCAGTTTGCGGTATAAATTCACTTTTTTTTATTTTACTTTTTTTTTAATTTTTGGGAAGCCATATTAAAAATAGGGTCATTATACAGAAATCACATTTCATTTTCAATTTATATGTAAATTATTTTTTAAATGGTTTTTGTTCTAAGCAACCACTTCCTAGTCAAGTTTTCACTTAAAAAATAAAAAATAAGCCTAAAAAATGAATGTTTAAGGTACTTGGCTTGTACCCTAACTTAACCTAAACATTAACAATGTGAGTCACTTGTCTTGAATGTGAATTCTTAAGGATATTTTTAGGTTTTTTTTAAAAAAATTTTATTGGGAGGTGGTTGATTAAAGCGAAATTTCATTTTAAAGGTGGTTTATGTATAAATTAAAAGTGGAAGGTGATTTCTATATAATGACCATATTTTAAGGTGACTTACAAAAAGAAAAAAAATCCTTTTAAGTCTAAATGGCACTTTAATACCCTATTGTTTCACCACATTTACTCTAAAATACCCTAAGTTATAAAAAGTAGCACTAAATAGTTGTCCATCGTTAGAATATGATAACCACCTTCTAAAACCTTATTATGACAAAAATATCCCTCCATAGAAATTTAGGAAAAAGTTGGAGGGTATGTATGGTGGTAAATAGGATAATAAATAGGGTTAACACAATTATAAAAATGTCATGTGCTAATCACATGGGAATATTCCTAAGAATATTCCCACATGCAACTAACAGACTATACTGACATGGCAGCTTTTTACAACTTAGAGTATTAAAGTGCTACTTTTTTACAATTTAGAGTATTAAAGTGTTACATTTTACAACTTTAGGTATTCAAATATAAAAGCAATGAAACAATAGGATGTTGAAGTGCCATTTAGCCATATTTTTAGTTGATTCTACTGGACTAACGAGACAGGTGAATTTCCATACCTTTCAAGCTCATTAATTCTCCAATCATGCAGTTATTGGAATTCACCAGTTGCTCGTATCTAAATGTAATTTGATCGTGTTATGTATACCTGCATAGTCTTATTTGTACTTTTTGCCACACTAAGACATTATGTTTTAAGTAGCTGCTGCTTTTTATCAGAGTAAATACAGCTACATGAAGTTCTGGTTACTGGTATGCATACGTTGGCCAAGTAGTTTTTATTTGTGACATTGTTGCGACTGAAGAATTTGGATTAATCAGGGACGCTATGTGTGCTCTTTTTTTTTTCCCCCTTTCCGATGGGTACTTTTGTATTTGTATATGGTATTACACTTTCTGAAGAAACTGATAGAATCAGAGAGAATTTTCAATTGAATTCTAATTACATATGTACAATATATTCCGGGTATTTATAACAAAACTCTAGATTTCTAAACCTGGTAAAAAGATATTTTAGGTAAGTCCTAGATAAGGTAGGATATCTCCTAATTATTAGGTAACTTCTAGATAAGTTAGGATATCTCCTAATTATAGTACATTAGGTATATACAAATCAACACTCCCCCGCAAGTTGGCGTATGTATATCGTAGATGCCCAACTTGTCTAACAAAAATTGAAATTGTGGCCTCGCGAGCGCCTTTGTAAAGGTATCTGCTGGTTGGAATTGGGAACATAAATGGGTTGTGGTGATGTTTCCTATTTGGATCTACTCACGAATGTAGTGACAGTCAATTTCAATATGTTTGGTCCGCTGATGAAAGACTGGATTAGCCGCTATGTGGATAGTAGATTGACTGTCACAAAATAACTCCATCGGTTCACAATGAACCACCAAGAGAGAAGTCAATAAAGACTTCAGTCATACAAGCTCGCTAGTCGCAAATGCCATTGCTCGACATTCGTACTTTGCTGATAATCTTGAGACCGTGCTTTGCTTTTTCGTTTTCCATGACACTGGTGACTGCCCGAGCATAACGAAATAACCAGTGACCGATCTCCGCGCGGGGCAGCTCGCCCAATTTGAATCGCAATATGCATGCAATCTCAAGTCGCTATCAGCTCGCAGCAAAATCCCTTGGCCTGGTCTGCCCTTAAGATAGCGTACAACACGTAGTGCAGCCTCAAAATGTTCCTTGCGTGGCGCCTACGCAAACTGCGAAAGAACGTGCACCGAATATGAAATATCAGGGGGGCGTAATCGTTAAATAAATCAAACGCCCCACCAGACGCCAGCAGGCTACACCATCAGCTTCCTCTCCCTCGGCGAAAGCAAGTTTCTGGCCTTGCTCCATTGGCATCTCAGCTAGCTTTCCTCCAAGAAAGCCGATCTCGGCTAGAATATCTAGAGCATGTTTTCTCTGGCACAAGAATAATCCTTGTGACGATCACACCACTTCAATGCCAAGAAAGAACTTTAATGCCCCCAAATCTTTTATGTGGAAGCATTCATTCAAGTAGGCTTTGAACGCCGCACAAGCCTCCAAATTATTCCCAGCCAAAATGATGTCATCCACGTATATTAGGAGTCCCATAAAGACTCCATTTTTGCAAAAAGTGAATATGGAATAATCGGCCAAGGACTGAACAAAACCATATCTCTTGAGTGCCATCGTCAACTTGTTGAACCAATTGCGAGATGCTTGACGTAACCCATATATGGACTTACGAAGCTGACAAATTCGATTGTCACGGTCAGTTTTAAAACCTGGAGGAAGTTTCATGTAGACCTCTTTGTCCAAATCACCATGTAGGAACGCATTATTCACATCCATTTGGTGCAACTCCCATCCTCATGCTGCAGCTACAAACAAGAATACCCGAACTCAAACAAGCTTGGCAACTGATGCGAAAGTCTCATGAAAATCAAGACCTTCAATCTGTGTGAACCCTTTTGCCACAAGTCGTGTCTTGTACCTCTCGATAGTGCCGTCTGCCTTGTACTTGATCTTGAAAACCCATTTGCAATCAATGGGTTTGTTCCCTTCAAGAAATCGCTCTAGAGTCCATGTTTGATTAGCCTCCAATGCGGCAATCTCCTTGGCCATTGCCTCATGCCATTGTTCTTCTTTGACAGCCTCTGCATAACTCCTCGGTTCCACCTCTGAAGTGATGGCCGCCAAGAACTTCTAATGATTCTGAGAGAAATTATCAAATGTTACATAATTTGCTAAGGGATAAGGTGTACCACAGGAGCGCTCATGTCGCGGTAGCTTCGAAGGGCGGTAAATGTAAACATGAGTTTCTTGATTTCTCTTCAAATCAATCCCAGACAAATTCCCATGTAATCTTGGCATTTGATTGCTGTTTCGCTTGGCAATAGCCTCTGTGTGGCCGTGACCATGTGCATGGGTGTGCTGCACCCCCTGCTGTCCCACGCCCAACTTCCCTACACAGGTGCCCTGTTGTCCCGCACCCAGCTCCCCTGTGTATGAGTGAGCCTCTACATGACTGTGACCACGTGCACGAGTGCCTTGCTGTCCCTCGCTCAGCTCCCCTATGCAGTCCTATCGAGAGGCCTTCTTGCTCAAAAGAAATCCCATATTTTCTGATGAACTCGTAATAGTGGAGTAAACCATGTAATCATTAAGTGGGGCTGGTTGCCGTGTCGCTGGTCGTGGTCTATCAACATCTCCTTCGCCTGGAGCTACAATTTTGTGAGATGCACTTAGACCCCCCTTTGACTCAGGCTCTTCATCTTGACCCATATTCTACACTTCTGGCTCATTCACATTCTCAGTACTTTCCTCGGATTCCTCAGATGGTTCCTCCCATCCTGTGGAAATTTCACGAAACTCTTGAGTGATATTTCCCTTGTCATGAACAAATGGGAAAACATCCTCATGAAAAGACACGTCCCGAGAGTAAAAGAACATTATTTACTCAAGGTCGTATAACTTCCAACCTTTCTTGCCATGAGGGTATCCTGCAAACACGCAACGCCGACTTTGGGGACCAAACTTGTCCTTCTGCCTAGTATTGTTACGTGCGTAACACAAACACCCAAACACCCTAATGTGCTCATAAGATGGTTTCGTGCCAAACAAAATCTAATATGGTGACCTCTTGCACAGTTTAACAGTAGGAGTTTGTGTAGGCATCGAAAATTGCTGATGAACCCCAAGTATGGTTTAATTATGAGAAGATTGAAGAACGACGTTATCAAAACCTAAGGAAATCAACCATAGGGGTAAAACTGACAAATGCACGCGCAAGACACTTATTGTGTCCCGGCCATGTCCGAAACACTTCTTGTGTCTCGGCCATAGGCAAGACACTTGTTGTGTCTCAGCCATTGCCGAGACACTTGTTGTGTCTGAAACATTTCCACATATTTTATTACTATTTATGGGGTCCATTTGACCTTTTCAACACGTGGGGATGTTCATTTACATTAGTGGGTGGTTACATCCTTAAAAGATGCCCACTAAGGGCATAAATGGGTTATTAAATATGCTTTAAAAGAGGGAAGAGCAGTTACAATAGCGGGGAACCCGACCTCTTTGGCCGAGACAGTTTTGGGCCGAGACACAAAAAGTGTCTCGCCCACTATGTAATTCTGGCAGGTCACAACTTGTGTTCTTTTTAGCTCTTGCACCTCCTAAAAGCTATAAATAGCCCTCTATGCCCATTGAAGGGGGGATCTTGAATTTTGGATCTTGAATTTGGTGAGTTAGGATCTAGATTTTAGAGCTTGGACCTGATCTTGATCTGGAGATCTGAAGGTGATTCCTCGAGTTTAAGCTTTGCCTTAAATCTTGGGAAGAGTAGATATCTTACTTAGTTAAGAAATTTGCTTAAGTTCTTATTTTCTTAGTGAAATATAAACTCAACCCTGTCAATTCAGCGATCATTGCTCTATGGTCCACGGACGACACGTCCTCGGCACAGGCAAAAAGCCCACACAAGTAGGAGCTTGCTACGTAATGACTTCTGTTCGAGTTTTGTACGAGAGTGAGATCATTTTTCTTTGTATTAGAGAGAGTTACATGTGTAATCTTTCACCTGTTTTCATTTTGAAATGTTTTGAAATGGAAACTACAAAGAAGCCTTATTGTTCTCGGCGGAAACACGATGAGAGTTACACGTGTAATTTTTCACCTGTTTTCATTTTGAAATGTTTTGAAATAGATATTACAAAGAAGCCTTATTGTTCTCGGCGGAAACAAGATGGCGGCCATAGTGGGAGCCAATAGTCTTAACGTTGAGACTGTTGTGTCGCAGCCAAACAACGATCAAGCTGAACTCATGGTCGATAGACTAGATTACGTCTTCGATTAAGCTAAGTTTGAAGAATGCCTCTCCTCCTCTTCATCAAGATCCTCCTCATCTCACAAGCATCGGAGGATTTCATCTCCAAGAAGGGAGGTCCGACTTGTCACTAAGGGTGATGAATCTCACCCAGTTGTGGTAGAGGTTTCCCCTCACAACAATACCCCGGCAAACTACAACGCCGGAAGCTCTGCTCATGGTAGCTCTATTCCAATGAAAGAGTCATCTTACAAGATCTCCACAACTCTGACGAAGAGGGCTCATCAGAGATAGCGTTAAAAGATAGCCTGCCAATTTGTAAAGGCCATAGAGTCGACGGACGAGGTTCACTATTACGCGAACTCACGTAATCAGAGGCATCAAGAAACTACGGCGTCTCAATTCCAAACTTTTAGCATTCCGATCAAAGAAGAATGGATTCCCATCAAGAGGACTCGTTTGACGAGAAAGGAGGGCGCTCAAAAGCGTCGTACGCGTGCCGCCCGTGTGTGTGCTATTATACGCAAGGCGC
The DNA here is from genome assembly GCA_037177215.1 of Asparagus racemosus. Taxonomy (NCBI): domain Eukaryota; kingdom Viridiplantae; phylum Streptophyta; class Magnoliopsida; order Asparagales; family Asparagaceae; genus Asparagus; species Asparagus racemosus. Next base: position 1,820 of record JBAKGM010019675.1, on the reverse strand, counting down.
AAGAGTTGAAATCAACTAAGGCATCAATTCAAAAAGCTTGGATCTTGAAATTTGCACAAAGTTCAAGACAAAATCTAGCCCAAGGCTCTGCCTTTGGTCGAGACACTTCTAACTGCCTCGATCAAAGAGCCCATAACTGAGGCACTTCCAATTGTCTCGGCCAAAGAGCCAATTACTGAGACACTTCCAACTGTCTCTCCCAAAGAGCCCATAGTCGAGACAGTTCAAAGTGTCTCGGTCAAAGAAATCTCAGCCACGACACTTCCAACTGTCCCGGTCAAGAGGGTTCTCCTCTGCTTCATCCATCCACTTCTCCTGCTACTGAATCAATGACAAAGCCTGAGAACCCATCCAAACCCACAACTTCAGTGCTTAATCACCTCAGTCCACAGCCTAGAAACCAAGGCAAAGCACCAGTGAAGGAATGCTTAGGTGATGCAGCCCATACACAACAGCAGATTGGGGGTCGTGTCTAGACTCAAAGAGGTGTTCAAAAGTGTCTCGAGCAATCTGGGACATCTCAAGCCTCAAGAATTCCTATCCCGTCTCATTTGAGCATCCCTCAGGGGGTCTGCGAGTCTGCTGAAGGGAAGAATTGTAAGCGGGTAATTCGCAAAGTCACAAGAGATGACCATACAATTTTAGTTCATGCAAGGGCAACTTCAGTTGACAAACGACCAAGAGTGCTTTCTAGGGAGTGTGCTAGGTCGAATGGTCAACACCCTTAAAAGAAGACGTGCTTTCCAATTAAAGACAACGTTACACTTGGGGGTGGAAGTGCAGTCCATGACGACTCACAACGGCAACCAATATGGCGCCCTAGTTGACCGCATCATCAGGCTGGGGGTGGCAACACACAAAAAAGGATAATTGATGAAATAGATTGTTCTTGCTCATGTGCACAACTGATCAAGACATTATTATCAGGATGTGATTGCTCCAAGTCAGAAGCTCATCCGCAAAGAGCTTCGGTGTTCGAAAGGCTTTCCCTACTAACAGCAGAAGAGTCGAAGCCAAGGCCAAGATGTTTCCGTAGAAGAAAGTCTACCATCCAAAGAGACGAACTCCTTGAAGTTACCATTAACATGGTTGACAAAAGGAAAGGAAAGGCTGCAATAGACACAGATCTTGACTTCACTCTTGAAGGAAAAGTCAGTGCCCAAATTTCTCAGAGAATGTCTCGGTTGCAATTGTGACCTACACAATACAGATATTATAGAAGAATGCATGAAGGGGATTCATTTGAAGATGAGGTCTCTGACGCTTACTCAGAAATGGCAACTGATGCACGATGTCGAGCATGGGTCAAGCTAGAGAAGCTTACACTATTACTCTCAAAACGCTAGCTCAGATGTTGCAAGAAGCCTTAGCTAAACAGAGAGAAGAGCTCAGGGCCGAAATGAAAACTGAAATGGAGTTAGCCATGCAACAAATGAGAGAGTTACAAAGCTAGAAAGCTACACAACCTGAGTCTAGTCAACAAGGCAGACCCAGTCACTATGTCGCTCACGATATTGAAGATAGCGATACAGAAGGGGATGAAACCGTCATTGGCAACCCACCTTCGAAGAAAACTACATCAGGCACTCAAAGTGGAGATGGCCCAATCCATTATACTGAGAGTAATCTAAAGCAAGGCGAGGGTGAAAGCGGAAAAATGAAAGAGCTTGAAGGCAAGATCAATGCTCCGATATCCGCTCAAGAAGTCAAGAAGACCGGCATTCCATGTCCATACCCAAGGGAGTGGGACTCAATTCCATACCCATCAAAGTTCAACTTGATTAACTTCACACCATTTGATGGGAGAGGCTCACCCACAC
>JBAKGM010019674.1:0-10167 GCA_037177215.1 Asparagus racemosus | reverse complement strand
ATAGCACACATGATATATAAATTGTTATCATCAAAACACTATCTTGAGAATATGAAAATCAACAATTTAGATTTACTTCTTGTTCTTTTATGCTTCCTAGTGTAAATTTTATTTTCTTATATTTATTTTACAAATTGAGTAACTAATTCTTATGGGAAATCTAGGACTGTATGAAACTAGTTTAATTTCTTTTATGATTTATAGTTTTCTCTCTTTATGTTTAAAATGATCATGTGTAGTATAAACAATTAGAGAACTAACTAGTGAAAAAAAGTTTGATAATCTATATTTATCTTGAGTGGTTTGATAGGCTGTGCTTATTCAATTCTAATATTGTTATCTAGTTGCTTGTTCTTTTCATAAATGAAATTTTTTTGGATGATAATTTAATAGATTATGTTTTCTTTAAGTATATGCTTAGTAAATCTAAAGTAAAATATGATATAAAGAGAGTAGTTCATAAATCTTAATTGAAATTAACTAGTGAATTCAATTCTAGATTCCTAACTTCTCTACTTGTTCTTCTGCCAATCTTTTTTGATTTGATTTTTCTCTTCCTCTCTTGATTTCCCTTTTCTTGATTTTATTTTGTTGATTTTTCTCTTCTTCCTACTTCTTTCTCTTTTCTTGTTTCCACTTCTTGTTATTTCTTTTTATTTTCCTCTTTGTTTTCTTTTCTTTTTATTTGTCTTCTCCTTGTTTTTTTCTTCCCTCTTGTTTTAGTTTTTTAATTTTGTGACAAATTCATCTCTACACGTCCACTCTCACTCCTTTTTGTCCACACTTTTCTAGGACCAAGTATAGAATTTCCAAACACTCACCTTCCTTATGGGTTTGATATCTTAAATACTATACTTCATAATTGTAGTCCTACAACGTGCATGCTTTTATGCTAATCAAGTTTTGGTGCCGTTGCCAGGAAAGGTGCTTGTAATTAGGATTTTTTATTTTTGGTTTTTTGATTTGTGTATTTTCTTGTGAAGGACTAAACTAGAAAAAGAAGATTGAAAATTGAATATTAAAGAAGAAGATTTGCTTTAAAAAGTGAGTATTCTTTCTAGTTTTTTCAATTTTACCATCTAGTTAGGCTTTTCACATGAGAGACAATTAGAAAGTAATAAACAAATTCTTGTCGACCCTAATAAAATTCACCCTCTAATTGAACAACTACTAATAAGATTATAAATTCTAACAAGAGCTCTCTTTTTCACATTTGTTTAATTGTTGACCCTAATTACAAAAAATTGCATCCTTTTACAGTTGCTTTTAATTCTTAGGGTTGCATTGCATATAGTTAGTAAAAATTTACCAAAGTAATTTGAGCATTTTAATTTGAGCATTTTAATTTGAGCACTCACTTGAAAATACTCTTGAGGAAAAAACTCAAATCAAGATAAGGTGAGAGATTTCATCACCCTTTTCATAGCCCACAAATCACTAATTTCTCATTACACAAATCCAAGCCTTTTAAAACTCATTACAAGTTGGTCCCTAAGAACACTAGCTCATTAAGGAACAAGAAATATTTAAGTGAACCGTTTTAAGTTTACTTGAATTCGTTGGCGTCTAAGGCAAGTTTTAGAGGTTGTGTAAAGCACTTCATAAGAAAAGAAGTACTTAATTGGTCATTGACCTCCTTCTAGTACCATCCTTACCCAGCCAACTGACTAAGTAAACTTTAATCTTTTCACTCAAGAAGTTTTTGGTTAGGAGCTGGTCTAGTTGAGTTTAGGCTTAACCCTAAAATTAAGGATGACTATTTCAAATAGTTGCTCTTGATTTGTTTAGTTATATTTTTCTTTTATCTTTCTTCCTTTCTCTCACTAATCCTTTAGACCTTTTATCTTTTCCTTTACAAAATATATAAAAATATTAAAAAAAACTAATTAACTTTTGTGTGTCTTAGATAATTTTCCTAGCTTCTTCTTTAGTTATAAAAAATTTCTAAAAAGAATTTGTTTTGGTATATGCAAGTTTGGATTAGAGATAATACTAATTACTTAATCCGTGTCGAACTAATTTTTGAAACTAAAGAAATGGCAAATTCTAATCCACCCATTCTTCAAGATATGCGTTATCCCACTAGGAATGTAATCACATTTTACATTAGGCCACCTGATCTTAATGGAGCTAATTTTGAGCTTAGACCTCACTTCATAAATTTGCTCTTAAAGTTTTTAGGAAGTGAATCTGAAGATGCATATATTTTTATATCCGAGTTTGAGGAAGTTTGTAATTAAGATTAGAGAGTTTTTTGAGGATGTAATTAAGCTTAGATATATTCTATTTGTTCTTAAAGACAAAGCAAAGAAATGGTCGTATAACTTACTCACAAATTCTATCTTAACCTGGGATGAATTTGTTACTATTTTCTTAAAAAAATTCTTTCCAATTCATAACATGGTAAACCTTAGAAATAGCATTTAGAATTTTAAGATAGTTCCAGGGGAGCCATTCTGAAAGTATTTTGATAGATTTAAGGATTTTCTTATTTAATGTCCTCATCATAGTCTAGAAAAATGGCGATTATACCAAATCATCTATGAATGTGTGAATTATTCTTCAAAGGCATCCTTAGAATCTATGCGTTAAAGAAATTTTATAAAGAAAAATCCTGATGACGCTTGAGAATTTTTAGAGAGTTTTTTTGAAAAAAACCATGTAGTGAGAATGTTATGATGAAAGAGTTTCCAGCGGTCCCCCACAACCAAATCCAGTGGTGTTTCCCTAGAGTCAAGTATAGCATTTGAAGCAAAGATAGCTACTATCCTGTATAAGTTAGAAACTCTTGAAATCAAAGAATGAGCTCCAGCTCAAATCAACTAAGTTTCTACCCTAGAACGTCATAGTTTTTCTTTTTCCATCCCATATTTCAGAGGAATGCCCTCTCTTATAAAATAATAAACCACTAGAGCAGATGAATGCTGCATTCAAACATCCTAGAAATGATCTGTTTTCTCCAACGTACAATCCGAGTTGGAGAAATCATCCAAATTTTGCATGGAATCAAAAAAATTCTTTAAAAATTAAAATTTCACTCCCATTTCAACCCAATAATTTTCTAGAGGAAGCACGGTTTCATTCAACACACCGAATAATTTTCAACAACCCAATTTGCCTTATCCAAACTAGCCTCCTCATCATTAAATAGTAAAGCATATTCTTTTGAGTTCTGATCACGAAAATATTTCAGTGTCTTAAAAATAGGTTTAGAGGCCATGATTAAAGTTTCTACACAAACTACCAATATGTTGACTCAGTCGTCTAACACTCTGAATTCATTAATGCAGACAACCGGTCAAATGCTCAATTCCAACACTCAAGTCATAGCTAGGTTAAAAACTCAAACTTAGTCAACTAGCTAGTGCCATGAGTGAAAGAGAGAAAGAAAAATTTTGGGGTTAACCCATTACAAACTCTAAGGACACTGGATCAAGTTCAAATCATCCAGCTCAATTGAATGCAATTCATACCTTGTGATCAGGGAAATAGATACATAATCGAGTTAGAATGCCTCTGAATCAAACCCCTTCTTCCTCTTCTCCTGTTCAAAATACTCCTTCTAATATATCAACTCCTTTCAGTGACCAAAAAGGTGAAACCGAATTTGAGCCTAATCTAGATAGATATAAGCCCATTGCTCCCTTTCCAGATAGACTCTGACCTAGAAAACATTCTCCTCATGTAGAGAAAATCCTAGAAACTTTTAAATAGGTCAAGGCCAAATTTCTCTCTTAGATACAATCGAACAAATTCCTCTTATACAAAAATTTTGAAGGATTTGTGCACTAAGAAAGGAACCATTAATGTTCTCGAACAAGTCTTTTTAGCTGCTAACTTGAGTGACATGTTGTCAAAGCCCATGCCCCTAAAATTAAAGGACCCTATTTGTCCTACTATTTCATGTGTCATCGGAAATACCTGCATTAGTAAGGCACTTCTAGACTTAGGAGCTAGTGTGAATCTTCTTTCTTATTCAATCTATCAACAGCTACGTGTAGGTGAACTGAAACCAACCTGATGTACTCTACAGTTAGCTGATAGATCCATAAAAATCTCAAGGGAGAAATAGAGAATGTTCTAATTAAGGCTGGGGAGTTCATTTTCCTGTTGATTTCATAGTCTTGAAAGCACAGCCTGTTTCCAATTTTAAAGGTCAAATCCTAGTTATCTTAGGTAGAACATTCTTAGCAATCTCAAATACTTTGGTCAATTATAAAACTGGTCAAATTAAGTTATCTTTTTGGAATATGACTGTTATCTCAACATTTTCAATCTACAAAAATAGTCTAGTGATCCATCCAATCAATCCTTAGAGATGAACTTTATCTATGGAATTTCGAGTGAACAATAAGAAGAAGAGTGCGAGTTAGATCCTTATTTATCTGACTTGAGTTTTGAGAACATTTTTAATGAGAAAATTAAACTGCTAGAAGAGCTAGATCAGCCGATAAATCAAGTATATATATTGAGATGACAACCTAAACATTTGGATACAGAAACCCGAGTCCAACTTCATCCGTCTATAGAGGAACCTCCTAAGTTAGAGCTCAAATATTTACCCGAGAATCTAGAACATGCCTACTTAGGGGACAAGGAAACTTAAACAGTCATCATTGCTTCTGATTTGACACCTGGTTAGAAGGGAGCCCTCTTAGAAATTTTAAGAAAAAATAGGAAATCCATTAGATTGACCATGGCTGATATCAAAGAAATTAGTCTAACTATTATTCAACATCGAATCCATTTAATAGATAACGCCAAACCTACTAGGGATCCTCAGTGCAGGTTGAATCTAGTAATGAAAAAAATAGTTAGGAAGGATATTATGAAATATCTTAACAATGGGATCATTTACCCCATTTTAAATAGTTCCTGGGTGAGTCCAACCCGAGTAGTTTTAAAAATGTCAGGGATCACCATGATCCAGAATGAGGCTAATGAGTTGATTCCCACTTGAATCCAAACTGGATGGTGAGTCTGCATCGATTATAGGAAACTCAACTCAGCCACCCAGAAAGATCACTTCCCTCTTTCTTTCATGGACCAAATGCTTGAACGTTTAGCATGACACGAGTTTTACTATTTCTTAGATGGTTATTCAAGTTACAATTAGATTTTCATTATCCCTAAAGATCAGGAGAAAACCACTTTCACATGCATATATGAAACTTTTGCATACTGTCGCATGTTCTTTAGGTTGTGCAATGCTCCAATCACTTTTCAATAAAGCATGATCAGTATTTTTTTCGATATGGTTGAGTGATTTTTAGAAATCTTCATGGACGATTTGTTAATATTTGGTGACTCAGTTTTTAAGTGTTTGCATTACTTCAAACTTGTGTAAGAAGAAAATTTTGACTCTCAACTGGGAGAAATGTCACTTCATAGTTAAACATGTAATTGTCTTAGGGCATGCAGTTTTCAATAAGGGTATAAAAGTTGATAAAGCTAAGGTAGATCTTATTACTAACTTTTTCTCTCCTAAAAATATCAAGGATGACAGATCATTCCTTGCTCATGCTTGTTTTTACCGACAGTTTATCAAAGACTTTAGCAAATTGCTAGGCTTTTGACCAATCTTTTAGCGAAGAATATATCGTTCGATTTCTCTCCTGAATGGCTTAGGGCCCTTGATCATCTAAAAAAGGAGCTAACCACAGCTCCTATCATTCATGCACCGGATTAGACCCTATCATATGAGTTAATGTGTGATGCATCCGATTTTACAATTAGTGTTGTCGTAAGACAACGAATAGATGGAAAACCTCATGTGATCTACTATGCAAATAGAACACTAACTGATGCATAGCAAAATTACTCCGTCATAGAGAAGGAGTTTTTAGCTATTGTTTTTACCTTGGAGAAATTCAGGTCATATCTCATCGGGTCTTTGACCAAGGTTTACACAGATCACACTGCATTAAAGTATCTTTTAGCTAAAAAAGATGCTAAAGCGCGATACTCTTGCTCCAAGAGTTAGATTTGCAAATCTTTGAAATGATTGGAGCAGATAACCTACAAGAAAATTATTTATGTAGGCTTCCTAATGCACCAACACCAACTGTTTTAATCAACAATTATTTTCCGGAAGAACAACTCCTACAAGTTCAACCTTTACTGTGGTTTGTAGATATTATGAATTACATGGTCATGAAACAGATCTTTCACATTGGTCTAAATAGGATAGACTCGGTTTCCTCTTAGAAGTGAAATATTTTTACCGGGACAATTCCTATCTATTTAAGCATTGTCCTGACTAGATCTTTAGAAGGTGTATTCCGAACAAAAAGAGACTAGGAGTATTCTTTCCTTTTACCATGAGCAAGCTTGTGGAGGCTATTTTGGCCTATGAAAAATTACCGCGAAAATCCTCCTATATGAGCTATATTGGCCCAATCTATTTAAAGATGCAAATGAGTTCTGTAAAGCATGTAACTGTTGTCACCTTTTAGGAAAAATCTTTAGAAGAAATACAATGTCCTTACAACCAATCCTAGCTGTTAAACTTTTTCATCTGTAGAGTATAGATTTCATGGGATCATTTCTAAACTCTTTTAAAAATTTTTATATTCTAGTGGTTGTGGAATACATGTCTAAATGGGCTGAAACAGTAGTAAGTAAAACCAATTACAACAATGTGGTTGTCACGTTTCTAAAGGAAAATAATTTTCCTCAGTTTGAAGTGCCCTGAGCAATCATTAATGATAATCGTACACATTTCTATAATTGTTCTTTTGAGGCTTTGATGATGAAATATTCAATCACACATAATTGTCAACTCTTTATCACCCCAAACCAGTGGTCAAGTAGAGATCACAAATAAACAGATCAAACAATCTTAGAAAAAATCGTTAATGAGAATAGAAAAGATTAGTCTGTTAAATTGTGTGATGCTTTATGGGCCTATCGGACTGCTTTCAAAACCAACTTAGATATGTCACCTTACAGGCTTGTTTTCAAAATGGCGTATCATTTACTAGTTGAACTGAAACACTGAGCAATGTGGGCAATCAAACAGCTCAACTTTGCTAGACTCAACAGGTAAAACAAGAATGCTCCAAATAAACGAGTTAGAAAAAATTCAAAATGATGCATATATAAACTCAAAAGTTTACAAAGAGAAAACTAAGATTTTCCAGATAACTCAATAACATAGAAAATTTACACTGGGACAAAAACTTCTACTCTACAACTCAAAACTTTAACTATTCCCTAAAAAATTGAGATCACGATAAACAAGTCGGTATATTGTTAAACAAATTTTCTCTCATGGGCTGTTAAGATAGAAAATCCTAAAAATGGTCTTATTTTCAAAATCAACAGTCAACATTTGAAACCGTTTTTAGAATATTCTACACTCGAAGAATAGGAGGTGTGGGTTCTTCATGAAAAATATTAAACAAAAATAAAAATAAAAAATGAAACAAAATGGAGAAAATGAACAAAAAAAGTATTTTCCTCTTTGTTTTCACTTAACCTATGTAGATAATTTTTTAAAAATTGGTTTTCTTTTCCAAGCCCAATTCGGTTAAACACAGAAAAAAGAAAAAAATTTCCATCTTTCGCATAGCACATTCGCAGAGGCCCACTCAAAAAGAAAAAAAAAGATTTTTTTCAAATAATAAGCTAATGGACTTTAGCCCAGCCATTTTAAAAAAGGTAAAAACAAGGCGACTCATCGACGAGCCTCATCTGACTCAAAGACTAATCGATGAGTCAAAAGCCCCAAACCAACCGGTCTTTCTCTCTTTTTCTTGGTTCTCTCTCTCAATCTCTCTCTTTCTCAAAACCTTCCAAAAAATCAATTTTCGACGAAGCCCCCGACGAGCTCCTCGCATAAGCTCGAGTTCCCCTTGACGAAATTAACAGAAATCATTCAAATTTCACTCAAAATTGAGGTATTAACCCTAAAAACCCTATCTAGTCAAATTCTCTCAATTTTGTTGATATAAACTATGTGGGATTGATTGCATAGGGTTTATACATGAGCATAGATAGTTTATAATCAATTGGAAGTGAAAAAACTGTGAAAACTTAGAAAATTTCTTAAATCGGGCATGAACTAATCGATGAGTGACTATAGCTAATTAGTTAGCTCATGAACTAATCGATTAGCTACAATAGCTCATTGATTAGTTGCTGGCAGAAGCTACCTTTTTTGTTGAAATTTTGCAGCTTTAACCCCCAATTTGCCCTATTCTTGCATTCTAAACCCTTAATTGTCATATCTCTTGCATTTAGACATGGCTCCAAACAAAAGACAACATGTCCAATAGTCCGTTCTCAACTTTGATTAGTTGCAAATACACTTTGAGAGAGGATTTTACTCAAAGAAACTTTTTGAGTTTCACCAATTAAGGATATAATAAGGAATGCTGATTTGCATAATATGATGGTTAGAAAACCTGATTTGGCCAGCTCCACTATTGTTAGGGTATTCTGCGCTAACTAGACTGTATTAGATGATTATGATTACACATCTCTTTTGATCATTAGGAGAGTGTTTGAAACTATTACACCCAGGATCATCTAACATATCTTAGGATTACCAAAACCCTCTAGATTGCCCTGACTTCCTGAAAGCTGCTGCTGACTTGACTATTACCTCTGATGAGTACAATCGGATGGTTAAGTATCTATGTCTGCGAGCCCACACTGGAGGGACTCTAACTCAGGTACACTTAAGGATGAGTTTGTTATTTTCAATCTCTTCCTCAAGTTTATTTTATACCTGAGTTCCTCATATTCACTCATTAGCATCTGAGACCTTCTCTTACTTTAGATTGCTATAGGATAGCAATTAGATACTGCAAAGCTTATCTATACTTCGAAGAGCACCACAGCTATCAATGTACGAGATTACCTACTCCAGAGATATAGGCAGAGGTTCCAGCTTGTCTACCCATTTCTGATTAGTCAGATATCTGAGGCCGCAGGGGTACCGGGGCTAAATACAGATGGATAAGAGTCAGATTGTTCCCCATTGACTGCGGACACTGTGAGGAATAGTATATCCCACTAGAACAAGGTCGACATAGTACTGCTTTCACCTCTCCCCCCATCGCGTTCGGAATGCCAGCAGATTCCACCTCACCATCTCAGCCACCTAGAGATGCGCTGACTGAGTGGACACCCCAGACACTTGGTGATCATCTCTTTGCTCTTGAGATGGGGTTCCATCACTTTGACTCTAGTATGCGACTGATCGGGCTCAGTATACCACAGATCAGGCCCAACTCACATCCAGCCTTGAGTACATTGTAACAGCACTTCACAAGAGACCCAAATCTAAGGTTCCACCATTATTTTAGACTACACCACCATCACAACAGGATCCACCACCACCACGTCGTTAGCTTGTTCCACCACCCAAGGATGAGGAGGATATCGACAGTACCGATACGAATACCGAGGATGAGGACGTGGATATCACAGGGATCGATGATCAAGATGATGAGGGTGATGATCAGGGAGAGCAGGATCATTCTAGTGATGATGAGGCAGTGAGGGATGTTTCTATTTTATATCCCTACTTGACTTTTATTTTGGAATGTACTCATATTATATATTGTGATCATTATGTGTTTAAATTTTATTGCTAGTATTTGCCTTGAGGACAATGCAAAGTCTAGGGGTGGGCGTGTGACTAACTTTTTTTAGCTTTCTTTTATTTCTCTCACTTTTCATTTCTTTCCTTATTAAAAAAATTCACTTGCCAGCTTCATAGAATTAATTAATAATCGATCTACTTAATAAGCTTTTAAATTTTCTAGTTCTTGGTTAGTTTTATTCTCAAGTTAAACTTTTATGATAACTCAAAATGATTTTTTTTAAGAAATAATTTTCAAAGTAATATACTTCACTATGGTCTAACTTAGACTTTTAATTAAAGAAATGAAATTTTTGCATCCTTAGCTTAAAATAGAAAATAATTTTTTAAGTTCTCTTGATCTAGATATTTTTCAAACTATATGTGTGTTTGTGTGTGTGTGTGTGTGTGTGTGTGTGTGTGTGTGTGTGTGTGTGTGTCTAATATATCCTACTTAAGCCCGACGAGTATTTCTATACTTAGTGACCTAAGCCCAACTGGGTTGGAATCCATTGACCCAAAACTTGTTGCATGGTCACTTAGAAAAGCTCAATAAAATAGAAAAAAATCACCAA
>JBAKGM010019673.1:0-10167 GCA_037177215.1 Asparagus racemosus | reverse complement strand
GGACTTGATAGTGATGTGGACATATTTGATCCACACATTAAGGGGTTTGAATTTGACTAAAAGTGAAGATCTTTTTTAAAATTCACACAACCCCTTCATATATAGACCACATTTGTCCACATTACTACCAAGTCTAAATGAGAAACTTAGTACCAAGATTTTTTATTTTTCTATATATATATATATATATATATATATGTGGGCGCGAGAGAGAGAGAGAGAGAGAAAATAGAGGAAATTAGCACGAGAAGTAAAACCCTTATAGAAAGCAATTAAGTAAAACTAAAGCCCACCAGTTATCGCTTATCACTCCCACTTAACTGGGCCCGCACGCCCCTGATCGTCAAAATTACTCCCAACCCCCAAAGAGACAGCAATTAAACATCCGGTCCAAAATCCCGGAATAATAAAATTACGCAGTAACAAATTTCTCTCTCTGAACAGAAGAAAAGAGAGGGGAGAGGGGGGGATAAATAAAGGGGCCAGGCCGAACCCAAAAGCTCCAGATTGCCCAAAAACAAAACCTAAAGGAGGAAGAAGAAGGTGGAGAGGGATGAATTAGGAGAAAGAGGGGTATTTTGGGAATAAAAGGGAGAGAAGTTTCAATAAAAGAGGAGGGATTTTTAGATCCTCAATCCTCTCCATAGCTCCTCCTCCTTACTGTAAGTTTCCATCTGTTGCTCCTAGATCTCTGACCCACTTTCTATTTTTGTAGATTTTGCGATTTTTTTCTGGATTTCTTAGATTTATTGGTTTTTTTTTTTTTGGTTTAGTGTTTTGGGCTATTGAATCTGACTATGCGAGGTAAAGGATAAAAGATCTGAGCTTTGTCTGAATTGTTTGAACGGTTTTGGTTTTAGTTTGATTTTTTCGATTTCTGGGTTTTGTTTATCTTTTTTATTTTTTTGCAGGTACTTCTTAGATCGATCGGATTCGATTGAGTATTGGATTTTTTTCTGCAAATTTCTTGGCGATTTGACAGTTTTGATTGATGGGTTTGTTAAGATACTCGAAAAGATTGTAGCTTTGTCCTCTATGATCTACTGATTAATTAGGAAAGAAGCTCTTTAGATCTCATTTCATCGAGGAACAATTAATTTCTTGCAATAAATTGATTGCATGGCTGATTCAAAGAGAAAATTTCTTCTGTTTGTTTTTTTAAACTCTTTTTTTTTTGTTGCATTCATTAGTTTGTAATAGAGGGATGGTCGTTAGATTTCTATTCAGAAACCTCCAATTTTGATTGGGGGCTCTGAAATCTTTTTCCCCCTAATTACTTTTTTGCCTTTATAATTTGAGTACTTGCCTTGTACCCCTAAAAGTTTCTCCTCACCAAGATTGTGGAGTACTTGAAAAAACTGAGCTTCTCATTTTCTTCTGCAATTGATTTCACTACTCTCTCCTAAGAATTTGTTATTTTACTCCTATTCAGATTGCATACTAACATCCTCTTAACTGAACACATCCTATTGTTCTTAATTTGTATGATGCATGCTTGGCTTTATTGCTTCTTGTTGAAAATCCTCCAAAATCCCCTTCGCTACAGTAAATTTATCAGAATATTATGCTCTATAAGAAATATTTTTTAATGTGCTTGGATTCACTGATAGTAAAGAGGACTTTCTTGTTTTTATCCAGGTTGTGCACGATAATTTGAGGTACAAACTACAAAGAGATTGGTGACGCTAAATTCTTATATCTATTCATTTTGGCCTCAAGGACATGCTAGAAGGCCAGGCTTGCTTGATCTCCAGGGCCTTACCTAGCGCCTGCGAGCAAGAATCCCATTGGATCTACATGACCTGCAGTCTTCTCGAGAGATGCGCTAAACCAAAGCGCACTCTATCTATAGAATCCGGGCTACAAGAAGAATTTGTCAAGGATTCAGAAAAGAGGAGGAAGAAGTCGCTTCCAAAGCTCTCAAACTCCGTTGATCTCAATGGGTCAAATCACCAGGGAAATGAAGGTGAATCCTACAATGATACCAATTCCCTCATCAATCCAATTGGTCGGGACAACTCGATAAATTGCCTTGTTCGATGCTCCAGATCAGACTATGGTTCGATTGCCTCTCTCAACAGTGGTTTCCGTGACTTGATCCGTTCTGGTGAGCTCTATAGGCTTCGTCGAATGATGGGGATCACTGAGCATTGGGTCTATTTCTCTTGCAATGTTCTCGAGTGGGAGGCTTATGATCCATACCCTAACGGCGGTCGTTGGATTAACTTGCCAAGAATGCCGCACAATGAGTGCTTCATGTTCTCGGACAAGGAGTCTCTTGCTGTGGGCACTGAGCTACTTGTTTTTGGGAAGGGGGTGAACTCCCACATTGTGATGAGATACACTATTCTCAATAATTCTTGGTCTCCTGGTGTAGTAATGAACTTGCCTAGGTGCTTGTTTGGTTCAGCTAGCCTTGGTGAGAAGGCTATAATAGCAGGTGGAAGTGATTCTCAAGGTGCTGTTTTGGATTCAGCTGAATTATACAATTCTCTGACCCAAACTTGGACCACACTTCCTAGTATGAACAAGGCAAGAAAAATGTGTTCGGGTGTGTTTATGGACGGGAAGTTCTATGTGATTGGTGGAATGGTGAGACCGAATGAGTTGTTGACGTGCGGGGAGGAGTTTGATTTGGAGAGAGGAAGTTGGAGGGTGATCCCTAACATGTCGTTGGGGCTTAATGGTGCTAGTGGTGCTCCCCCGCTAGTTGCAGTTGTTAATAATGAACTCTATGCTGCAGATTATGGGCAGAAGGAGGTGAGGAAGTATGTCAAGGAAAATAATTCATGGGTTACTCTCGGAAATTTGCCAGAGAGACCAGTGTCAATGAATGGCTGGGGACTGGCATTTAGGGCTTGCGGTGATCGACTCGTTGTGATTGGAGGGCCGAGGGCTTCGGGTGGGGGGATGATAGAGCTTCACTCGTGGGTCCCAAAGGATGGACCACCAGAGTGGAATATGATTGCCAGTAAGCACTCGGGAAGCTTTGTCTATAACTGTGCAGTGATGGGCTGCTGAGTTGTTGCAGACAGGATTTGCTAATTCTGCCTAATTGGGTAATCTCTATTGTCAATTGGATTTTACTCAGGATTCAATACAAGGACAACACGGTTCATGTTGTGTAACTCTTGGGTTCATTGTGTTTTTATTTTTGGTTTTAATGATCCCCAACATTCAATTTGAGATTGAAGAATTTAATCATGTGCCCCAATTAATGTTAGCAAGGGGGGTTTTCGGAGGATTTGGTTCATGTAGTACACCAACAGGTTAATAATTTTATGTAGCCAACTTTTCTTAGATCACATCGAAAAATTTCATGAGTAGTTCCATGGATCACATCATCAATTTGATGCTGTTTTGAGGAAGAAAAAGAAGAATTAAGAGAAAAAGTGCTCTGGTTGTTATTATATTTGTGGCACAAGGCTTTGTCATTTCCATCATTTAACTTCTATCATTTCTAACATGTTTCTTAGTACTTAATATGCACTGCGGCCTGATTTACTTTAGGCAATTATGACAATGTATCTGAATACTTCTAATGTAGGTGTGCTTGGTTGCGAATCATGTCTGAAATGACCCTGTTTCCTTTCATTTCCACCAGATGAACTTTTATAACTTTTTGTAGCGTGTCTTTGAGCCTTGAAAACCACAAGGCTGTTTATGGATAAAAACCAGATATTCTGCGGAGAAGGGAGATATAGCATATTGGATTTTGACCTGAAGAAGTTTTTTCATTTTGTATACGATTGATTGCTGAGATCCCTGAGCCAAAGGACTTTCACAGGTTTTTTTTCATTCAAGGCCACCGACCTTTTATCCAACGAAGTTATGAACTCTGAAGCTTCATGAGCTGATAATATATTGTTCTCATGTGTAACAACCATGAGGACCTTCACTGGAAATCATCTTTTATATATCATTAATTTGTTGGTTATCATAATACTACTTTTGATGGCGACATAAATAACTAGAAATAGACCTTAGCTAGGGTGTTTTTCAGTTAATGGCTTATGAAGCTCTAGTTGTTAACCTTGGTTCCGTAGAGATATTACGATGCTGTAATCTTTGAAAAAATTATTCCCTTCCTCAACATTTGAATTCAGCCAAACACGGGGCTACTTAATACTTACAATTTATGACTGAATGGGATAAAGATTGGGAAGCTTGGATTAATTACTTAGAGCTATTTCAATGTCAAAATTAGCATTTGTATGGAGGGGGAAAAAAAACTGAATCTAATTCCTTCAGTTATCAGTTTTTATACCTTCATGCCAAATTTGATCCATGCTCTTTCTGAATGCAATATGCGCGTGGTTTACCAAATTTGATAGCTGCTGTTTTATTATGGTTTCTCTACTGCCCTTTCTAAAGTGAAGACATATACTTTTGCCTGCAGTAAATATTCTGGTCAGTCGTATAGTCTTCTTCTTCCTCATGGTTTCTTCACTGTCCTTTCTGAAGTGAGGATGTCTATAGTTCTGCTTG
The DNA here is from genome assembly GCA_037177215.1 of Asparagus racemosus. NCBI lineage: Eukaryota > Viridiplantae > Streptophyta > Magnoliopsida > Asparagales > Asparagaceae > Asparagus > Asparagus racemosus. Next base: position 5,679 of record JBAKGM010019673.1, on the reverse strand, counting down.
CAGGAAATCCAGCAAAGCAAGAAGTCCGGTATCATAAGTGGTGTTCGAGAACGCTGGTAGCGGTCTAGCCTTTTCCTGAGGAACTTCTCTTTAATAAACAGAGGAGTTCGGTTGCATTTACTAGGAGTAGCTCTTCTGGTCATTAATAATATTGTTCTTATTTTTCTTCTTTGTGTTTTTTCACTGTGTCAGCTAACTTTACTGTTGTCCCATGTCTTTCTCGGATGAAATATTTGCCATTCGTTCTGGTCTTCCCTATATGTAGTCGTCCTGCACACTGATATTATGCTTTTCCACTTGAAATCGAGAACTTTGTTTAAAGTGATTCTGCGAGTAATTCTAGCTGTCGCTATTTCTAAATTTTCTTCGTAGGGGTTATAGCTGTTTGGGTATTGTTTGAAGCTTGGTACCCATTGTAGTATTTAGTAAAGGTTCAGGTTGCCTTGTAGTGCAACTTTTGAAGAAGCTTGATCTTAATGAATGATTAGTAAGTAACTTATGAGTGCAACACTGAATAATTGCTATTAAAGCCATGCGTTTTTAGTTATCTTATGAGTTGAAACTTCTTGAAAGGTTACAGTCCAAAGAAACTAACGAGAAACGACAGGTCGAGTTGATCGTGTCATATAATTTCGGATGAGATCTGCTCAGTAAATTTGAAGGTTGAGGACATCAATGAGACTTCTGAGAATTTTGCGCACTAAGCGAGTCATTAGACATGCAACGTTTGGAAAACGCTAAGAGGATCTTGCTCGCTCCGTGTTTACATGCAGTTCACTAAGAAAATTGGGAAAAATGTGAGGTGGTAAACTGATATTATTTTAATTTAGTTTTGCCCTTCTTTATGAATTCCCTTTTGATCATGAATGCTTCAAAGATGATGATTAACTGTCACGACTCCTCTTAATTGTTTTGTGTAGGATATGCTTCACATATAATATTAGTTTATCTCCTTGTTTTCGTATAGCATTTTCATAGTTTCTAGTTATTCATCCAATAAAAATTAGAAGAACAAAGTTGTGACTATGGTGTTATGTGCACGCTCAAATCTCCTGTGATGTGAAAGTCTGATGTAATCTCACGAGGTTTCGGTGCCCTGTGTTATAATTTGCTTGTTGAGTTACTTCCCTATTTTCATAATTGTTCTTTTATTGGATGTGTTGCTCTCTGATCAGCAATAGTACAGAATCAGTTGCCAGACCATAACCAAGCCCTGTGTTATAATTAGCTTCTAATTCTGTCAAATTTATGCTTGGTCAAAGTCATTGCTCACTGTCAAAATCATTGGGAGATGAATAACTTCTGAACAAGTACTTGTTGACAAGATACAATCATTTTGATGGCTTTCCTTTGAAATTCAACGGACGTTAATGCGCATTAAGTCACAATAAACAATCCTGTTGAAGTCTTTGATTTTGTGCTTGTTGCAGTTGTGCTGAACTTCTCATTATCCTTCTACTGTGTTATTTATTTGGTGATTTACTTTCATTTTCTTGTAATTGAACGAGATAAGTGGGATATATATGATGTGCATAAGCATAAGAAACTGAAATATTCATATCCGACCAGTTCCACAGTTTATAAATCTAATCGTTCTTGGATCATTGGCTTGCATATGATTAATATTAGCGTGTTCGTTAGAAAAAATTTGAAAGATTAATATTAGGATCTTTTTCCCTAGGAAATCATCCATAGCTTAGACGTCACCGTCCTTAATTTCTCAAATGCCATAAGAACACCGTTATCTACCATTTTCGTCCAACTTCCCATCCAAAAAATTATTGTTTAGTAGTTTTATCCTGATATAGATTTAATTCTGTTGAACTTTGGGTACCAAAGTTGAGTGCCCCAACGGTAGATTGGGGTGGTTTTTTGAAACCAGATAATTAGGAATGATTACGTGAAATAGAGCCTAAGTTAGAATGGTTCCATAAGAAGAGGGGGGAAAAAATAGAAAAGAAAACCTTAATATTTTGATCAACAGGTTAATTGGAGGTGTTTGGTTCGCTATACTTCCAATTTTATACGAGCTTCGATTGGGTACAATAGCTATAAAATTTAGAACTACCCTATGCCGTCGAAATTGCAATAAGCTAGATATGAATTTAGCACTCAGTTCGGTCACTACATGGGTAACAATGCTGGGGAAAACTTGAAAGTAGCCCCTATCCTTCAGTAATATTACAAAAACTATACATATATATAAATTTTTTTTAAAAAAAAGGGTAAACGCAAAAAATAAGGAAAAACAAAGGAATCATGAGAAATCAGAAAAAGCCTGTTCCACGCTACTCTTTTCCGTTATCCAGTCAGCGTACGAGTGGATCCTCCTACGCTTTCAGTTACCCGTACGCTGCGATGACAGCGTCTGGAGCCGAGGCGCCCCTGTACGGACGTCCGCATAGAGTGTCGCCTCGAGATTGGGAATCCGACCGTTCGATTTTTTACATGAAGGAGCATCTCGCCGTCCGCCGCGTTCACGGGCCGGACCACGGAGGAGATCAGATCCAGCGCTCGCGTCGCGGGCGCACCGCAGAGCGGGCCCCCAATTCTGTTATTATTACAGAAAAGAAAAAGCACGGAGGGGGGGACTCAGCGTAGAGGACAGGAGGAAGATACTCTTTCTATGCACCGTACGTTTTACTGTAGAGCATAAATCCTAAAATATATTAAACTAGTAGTCTAGTACTTGTAAATCGACGCGATCAAATATGCAATTTCGACACGATCAAAATTAATGAGGTGAGAAATGAGAATGCTGTATCGGTGCAATCATCAATGCTGTATCCATACAATCACTAATACCGTATTGTTGATGTTATATTTCGTATCAGAACGCCACCGACTTAAATATCCACGGCGGGCCCTCGTTGCAGTTTTCTTTTTTTTTTTTACTGTGTGATTTTATATGGACCACTCTGTTGATATGTAATTAATGGTACTGTCCACTGGACAAGTGAACAGTGGAATCCTAAGCCTATACAAAAATACTATTAAAACAAAAATAAATTTTAAAAGAAGCTATGTATATATGCAAGTTTTGGTTTTTAAGTTGAAGAAAAGTCAGTCCAAATTAAAATACTGAACGGTAAGCCCAGCCCATTAAAGCATTGAACGGGCCGGGTCGTTGCAGATTGATCCAAAATGTATTATTCCCAGGGTATGCCGTACGTCTCTGTTACTCCGCCTCTGCGAAGTCCGATCTCTTGAAACCAAACGAAACCCTAACCCTAGAAACAGCGGTCGATGAAGTGAGCGCCGAAACCCATGGAAGGGGCCGCCATTACGCTGCCCCGCTCCTCTGACCTCTCTCCCGCGCTTCGCCGCTTCCTCTCGAGCACCTTCGAGACCAAAGACGACCTATCGAGATCCGTCCACCTCGAATCCGATCTCAGATACAGCTGCGCGAATCTCGAGGCGTCCCTCTCGGATCTCGGCCGCCGGCTGTCCGATTCCGTCGCCTCTTACGCCGTCCACTCGGATCGGGTCTCTTCCGATCTCGGAGGGGTGAAATCGGGACTGCGAGATCTTAGATTGAGGGTTTCGAGGCACAATTCAGGTAAATTTAGGGTTTTGGTTGGGAAATTAAGCTTATTAACTCTCTGTTTTGTTTTGGGATTAAGTTTTTGGGGGAATTTTGGTGATGCAGATGGATTGGGGAGAAGCGAGCAGATGTTGGGCGAGGAGCTGCCGGCGCTTGCGAAGGAGGTGGCAAGGGTTGAGACAGTGAGAGCTTACGCTGGTGAGTGATTTTTCTTTTTCTTTACTCAGAATTGAACCTTGTCTAATTTATTTTAGGTTTCCGTTTTCCTTCTACCGGAGCTTGAAATGTAGGAGGTTTTAGTTATCATATCACGGTTTTAGTCAATTATTTAGGAATATTTTAAGATTTTTAGTGCACTGTTGATTGCGCTGAAGTTAAGAAAATCACACAGTAAAGAAAAAGTTCCAATGAGTGCCCAGCATAGATTTTTAATTTGGTGATGTACTGGATCTTCTCTCATACATGGACTAATAAATTTATACACTCTGCACTACCCTAATCCTAAGGTCTGTCTCATGCCCCGACGGGATTCCTTGAGTTATCCTGATTTACTAAGCCAGCATGCTCATAACTTGTGTTGGTGACAATGCATTCACTCGGACACATCGACAAACTTTGATCTATTTCCTAATCCCTTTGTTCCGCTCCATTTTCACCAAGTCACAACTGGGGAATTATTGTCGATGTTCATATTAATATGGCTCAATGTCATTACTGTTTCTCTCTCTTCCAATATGGCTTTTCTCGCCACTCTTCATAATTGACTGGGTTATTTGCACTTTAATACTCCAAAATCTGACTCGTTTTAATTTTGGTGTCACAAAGTTTGTTTTTCCCCAATAAATTCCCCAAAGCTCAAGAAAATTTAATTTTGGTACCTCGATGTTTCTTTTGCCCAAAAATATCCCAAAGTTTAATAAAAATTTAAATTGATACCCCAAAGTTCAACAAAATTTTTTACTTTGATATCTAAACTTAACTTTTTTGACAAAAAATTTTAAAGTTGCGATATCAGAGTTAAATTTTTGATTCAAGTTTTAGGTACCGAGTTAAAGTTTTGTTGAATGTCGGAGTATCAATGTTAAAAATTAGGTAAAGTTGGGGGTATTTTTTTTTGCAAAAGAATGCTTAAGGGTACCAAAGTTAAAACTGAGATTCACATACATAAAGTAAACATGCAGAAGAATCAATTTTAGTAAGTATGATGACATTTAAAGCATTTAAGGAACGATAGAGGAAACATGTGGAAAAGAGGGAATCATTGATTGTATTTAAATCATAATATTAGGAATAATTCCATATTTGTGGAATTTAATCCACATTAACGGATGCCCTAGGGCACCCGTTAGAAAAACCCTTTTGTTAAATCTTAAATGAGCAACTTGAGTTGACACTACAGGCTGACTTTTGAACACTGAGTTTATCACCAGAGAACTATGTATGTTCTAAGTGTTAACTAAGCTGTCACAGCGATGGAGTGGGCGAAGTTTTAACTCCCAACTGGGCCCTTTTGTTTCTATTTTTTACTCAGAGACTGTGATTCCTTGGGGCAAAACTTCTGCTTCATGTAGGCCTTTTTCTAGTAATGGAATTTCAGAGGGCCATCACTTGGTTTGTTGAGCTTAAATTACAAACTCCTGGATAGAGCGTAGCCTTCTAAGCTTATATGGCAAGCCTCTCGTTTGCCCATTGTTGATGTATATGATCGAACAATCACTAACCTCGGTGCGAGTTGTTTCAAGGAAGCGGGGCTCGCCTTCTCTCCTAATGCCCGGTGACATTGCTCCGGTCAAGGGGTTCGCCTACACGGAAGTACCTGTGGAAGGGTTGGAGTTAGAATCTTCGGTGGTCCCTCCGACGATCAAGTCAGTATTGAGAATAAGAGAAAGTGTATGGAGGAATTAACTGAGAGTGAATCTTTACCTGTTAGGTATTTTTACCGTTATTTATATTTAGGGTTCGGAGGGTATTCTTGTCTTTTAAGAGACATCTGCTGAGTCCTCACCTAGACGACGGCTATCTGAAAATTGTTGATGCTCGATCACACAGTCACTAATTTCGGTCAAAACTGGTTTGACATTTCGGATGATGATGATGACAGGGATCCGCTCTCTCCCCCGAATATCTAGCTCTGA
>JBAKGM010019672.1:0-10168 GCA_037177215.1 Asparagus racemosus | reverse complement strand
ACCCCCACAAAAGGAGGATCTCAACTCTTCCCAATCGCCTCACGAAGGAGAACGAAGCGGGGATGCATATGCATGAAAAGAGGTAAAATCAGGCTCACCACTAAAGGTAGAAGGCGTATCCTCACGCGAAGCACGCGCTGAATGACTCCGTGGAACGCGTGACTTCCTCGATGCCATGGTGATCTGCACAAAAAACAGGCGAGATTAATCACATGCAAAGGCAAATATGACAGTCTGGCGGTAAATTGACTAAAATACCCCTGGGGCTGAGCTAAAATTTCGACCATAAAAACCTACCATGGTCCCAAAAAAACCCTCAGTCACGAAAATCCCCCTAAAGTTTAAAGTTTAGGGCTATTTTGCAGAAAACACCCCAAATTTCAGCCTGTTTTGCAGAAAACACCCTGAATTTCAGTCTATTTTATAGAAAACACCCCAGATTTCAGCCACGATTTGCACCTGGCCCCCCGAGCTTTTGCCAAAATGAAAATTCAGGGGTCCCTAGTAACCATTGGCCTAATATCCTACCAAATTTCAGCCTAAAATTCGCACAAAAGACCCCTCAAATTTCAGCCTTTCAGTTACAACCCTAAAACTTTCCAAATTTGTGATTTCTTCACCAAGAAACCCGATTTGAGACATGCAAACGACCCATAAGCTGTTGTATGCATGAGTATAAGTATATTTGCTAAGAAACAAAGCCAAATATGCAAAAGGGATGAAGAGTTTACCTGAAAGGAAGTCCGGATACCCGAAAAAGCTAGATTTGAAAGAGAGGGATCGAGGGCCTTCGAGGACCCAAACGATGCGAGGATTGGGATAGATTCTTGAATTCAAAATAAAGGAAAGACCTAATCTTTGACGCTTGCTGAAGATTGAAGGAGAAGAGGCTAGGGTGTTCGGCCAAATAAAAAAAAGGGGGCTAGGGTTTTTCGGCCAATCACAAAAGAAGAAAGAGAAGGGGGGCCGGCTATATATAGGACTCTAATTGGGTTTTGGGCTAACTTAAACCCAGTTAGGATCTGGTTAGGAGAGGGCTAATCCAAGAGGAGGAAGGAAAAGAGAAAAAGTCAAGAAGAAAATGCAATCTTCTAAGGAATCCTACACAGAAAAGGGAGAGAAAAGAAGCTGAAATTTTCTTCAAAACGACGGATTTCTTGAGTTTCCTAATTGGTCTCAACCTAATTCAAATCAGAGTTCTTGTTCTATCCCAATCAGGAATTCAAGTCAGAAATTGGAAAAAGCACTGAGACAACTCCCGATCAGCCCGACAATCAAATTCTTGCCAGTTCGGTTCAGAAAAGGTGAAGTTTTGAGTTTCCAAATTGGTGTCAATTGGATCTAATCCTATTCCAACTAGGATTTGGACGCCACGCCATCCGGGAATTTGTTCGAGAAGTTCCCGGAGAATAAATATTCTTAGGGATAACTCGAACGACGCCGATGAAGCGCTAGGACTAATCCTACTTCAACTAGGATTTGGGCAAAACTCCAAAACGGTATAGGAGTATAAGCTGTTTCCTAATTTGTCGAGAAGTTCCTGAAGAACGAATATTCTTAGGGATAACTCGACGCACGCCAGTAAAGCGTCAGACCTAATCCTACTCCAACCAGGATTCGGGCAAAACTCCAAAACGGTATAGGAGTATAAACTATTTCCTAATTTATCGAGAAGTTCCTGAAGAACGAATATTCTTAGGGATAACTCGAAGCACGCTAGTAAAGCATCAGACCTAATCCTACTCTAACCAGGATTCGGGCAAAACTCCAAAAAAGGTATATGGGTCTAAACTATTTCCTAATTCGTTCGAGAAGTTCCCGGAGAATTAATATTCTTAGGGATAACTCGAATGGCAACACTCGAGTGCGGGAGAAAAGAAAATTTTCGTCGACGCCGGACAGCACGTCTCAAAGGAAACCCCTCCCACTGAAAGACTCCAAAATGGTACACGAGTATAAACTGTCTCCTATTTTGTCAAGAAGTTCCTAGAAAATATTCTCATATTTTTAGGGATAACTTGACAATCTTGAATAAAGCGTGGAAATAAGATCAACGCCGGACAACGCGTCGCCGATTCGCTGATTCACCGACACAGGAAAGGAATCCCTGTTTCCTCCCACGGTGGTCAAAATAACGATCAACAGCCTATTTGTTAAAGGGCAAACACTAAGTTCATCCCACCAAGGGAACAATCAACGTCGCCACCGTAGGGTCCGCCGATCAAAGGTCTGGATTCGGGTAAAATCAAAACGACGATCAACGTCGCTTGCCGATCAAAGGTTTGAAACTTATGCACATAACAATGCGTCACAACAGAGAATTTTTAGATCAACCAAGGAGTCCCATGAACAGTTGATGGTCAGTTGGATAACAGCTCACCGACACGAGTCAAATACAAGAGCTTCGTCAGCCAAGTTTCAAGATTCCGATAGCGGTCAGACAATAAATGTAGCACCGTCACGACTTCAGAAATCCTACAAAGCACTGGAAAATCTGGAAGGATTGGAGGAATCAAGCATCGAGGCTATCCTCAAACAAGAAGAATTTCATTCACCGACGTCAGGTCAAGATCTCGACAGCGGACAAGCAATAAATGCAGTACCGCGGGGCCTTCGGCAATCCTACAAAGCACTGGAAAGCCTAAAGGGATCTCACAGATCGAGCACCGAAGTCGTCGACATGTCCCGCACCGATTGAAGGCTAGGGACCATCATGTCCAAAGTATCCCAGACTCGTCCACAAATTGAGACTGAAATACTTTGGAGGAGGTATCTGTAGGCGTTGAAAATTGCTTATCAATCCCTGAACTTGACTCGTGAAGGTAGATTCGCTACCGACGAACCATCGACCGACGCGGCCGACGAACCGTCAACCAACGCAATCGAGAAACAGCTGACGACGTAATAACGCCGCAAACACATGAAGTGGGTCGACGAACATCTGAACCTAGTTGACAAGGCGTACACATCATCGAACAACGTATCGCGGAATAAATCTTACGGTCACTTTCCGAAACAGTGGGAAATCAAATCGGCGAATCGATCGGACTCGAACGTCGACGTGAACGTAAGCGACAACGAATCGACAGATCAACCAACCCAGTTCTAACAAAATGGTAGAAAATAAATCAGAGCAGACGAAACGTCGATAAAAAAGTAGAAAAAGTAAGAAAACAGCAAAACAGCGAAAGAAAATCGCCGAAAACACGAGAGCTTCGGCCATATGGCCGAAGTGCTCGGCCAAGGCCGAGCACTTGTGACATTTTTTGACCCCCCCTCTCAAAACACTATAGATAGGAGAGGGGGTGCTCAGATCTGGAGGTTGAAAATTTTGGTGAAGATTCCGGATCTACGCGAGAGCGCTGCCAAGTTCAAAAACAACCGTCGACGCTCAACGCCCGCTGATCTTAAGGTCAGGTATTGTGATCTAACTCGCCCTCTAGTCTAAGCCGCGTCTTGGACTCAGGGTACCCTCTATTCTAGGACATCCTAGAATCAGCGTCCGCTCGTGATTTCTCCTCGTAGATCTCACCAACGCCGGTTATCTTCCCCTTTCGTGGGTTGATTCCCGTTAGATTTTCATTCCTTTCGTGGAGCGAAACTCTTAGATCTGCAGTCCTAGCACCTAGATCAGCCGAAGATCAGGATTGCTCGATGGTCCACAGACGAAAAAGAAGTCCCCGGCACAGGCAAAGAACCCACGCAAGTGAGGGTCCGATAAACGGACCCCGCGTTTGTTCAAAATCGAAAATTTTAGTTGTATTTATTTTCGATATTCTCATTGTAATAGCTTTATAAAAAGGTGTGTTGTAATTTAGATTTTGTTGTAAAAAATAAATTTGTAACAAGTTCATTTGCAGATCAATGAAAATGTCCGCAACTATTTCCCCTACGAATAGTGTGTTTCACCCTATTTTGAATATGAAGTTGCACTATTTCTCCCATAAAGCACATATTTGCTTTCTTCTCATCATCACTTGAGCTAACTTCTGATTCTTCATCATCGCTCGTCATGTCCCATGTTGTTACTTTCAAACTCTTACCCTTTGCCTTTTTATCTTTCTTATTCAACATGCATTTGTTCTTGCAGTGACTTGGTTTCCTGTAATGATAACAAAGAGGCTTAGCTTCTGTATCACCAGAGGAATATTTTCTCACCTTATTCATGTACTGATTCCTTCTATTTACAGGTACTTCTAACCATTTTTAGTTCTGAGAAAAGACTTGAACCCTTTTATAATTAGTCCAACTTGACTATTTTCATCCTTGGAGCTTGTGCTTGACTCTTTCTTCTTTTTAGACTGCAGTTTCTCCTTTTTGTCCTTTAAAGCTAATGACTCCTTCTTGGATTTATCTTCTATATCATCCTCTCTTCCTTTTTAGTTATACTTCATATGCAAGAAGATTCTCTACATGACTCTAAAGAGTTAGTTCAGAAGATTTTGCAATTCTTTAATAGCCGTTATCTTTGTTTATAATTCCTGGAAAGAGAATGAATAGTTTTTCTCACAAGCTCCTTGTTATCATATTCCTTTTCCAAAGCCTTTTACTTGTTTACATCTATGAATTGGGACCCGAAGACACTCCGAGGCTTTCATCTTGAAATTTTCATACTTACTCACGAGCATTGTAAGTTTTGTCTCCTTTACCTAGAAGTTTCTTCATGTGTAATTTTCTAATTTGTTATAGATTTCTGTGCAGTACAACAATTAGGCACTCGGTTAAATTCTTCACTAGTTAAAGAATAATAAAGAGTATTTATTGCTTTTGCATTCAAAGAGTAACGCTTTTTATCACCAGAGGTCAACATATCTCTAGGTGTGGCTACAATGATCTTATTAATAGTGATAGTGGGTTCAGTATTGCCGGTCTCAATAATATTCTAAACTTTAAAATCAGTGGACAACAAAAACTTTCATGTTTGCTTTCTAATAGGTACAGTTTGACCCATCGAAAAGCAAGGGTTAATTGACAGTGTATCCCTATGTGAAAGCCATTGCGGAGGGCAAACTAGACATCTATACTCTAGGTTATGAATCCTAAAGATGGGTAACGAGGCTCTGATATCACTTGTTTTAAAAAATTTTGAGATGCAAGCCTAGAGGGGGGGGAGGGTGAATAGGATTGCTACAGTTTTTTATACCAAAAACACAGAATATGCAGCGGAATATATCAAATAAAAATGATAAATGGTATAAAGCACAACAACTATCACCAAAAGCAACCAACCAAGAACACATGAGATTTTATAGTGGTCCAGATAAATAATCAATGCCCACTCTTCCTTCTTGCGAAGATGCTTCCTCACTATGACATAAGTTCACTTGAATCACAAACCCGATTAAATAGATTTACAAGACTGAAACCCTAGTTTCTCCTAAACTACTCATCTAATCTAACTCTCCACAGTGAGTAACTCCTAGTCCTAGCTAGTTTCAACTCTTAATATAACTAGCTTGAGTACGCCATAAAAGAAGTTCAAAGTAAAACAAATCACAAACTAATTAAGCTTAGATTAAAGAATGATCTTACAACACTTTTGATAAAACAAACCATCATTTGAAGGATATAAGCTAAGCTTGATAAAGAATGGTTATGAAGATCAATCCAAGAGCAACTCTCCTCATTGTGGAACAATCCGTAGATGTTGTGCGCGACGAGTAAGAGTTTGATGAGGCTTCAAGGAATAAAAAAATCTCTTGTTGATCCTTGTTGATCTCTTAATTGCAAAATCCTAAAACTCCTCTCTCTCTCTCTCTCTCTCTCTCTCTCTCTCTCTCTCTCTCTAAGTCATGCTCTCACAATTAGGTCAGGAAAATAGATATCCCAAATGTGGTAGATGTTGGAAATAATATAAACGATGAGTGACTGTAATTGAATCAGAAAATTTACAATCAGCACACTTTATCATCGATGGTGTCTCTCGACCATCGATGGTTTCGAGAGACTACCGATGGTTGATGAGCCCATCGATGATATTCATGTCTCTGGACTTTTGCACCATCGATGGAGCATAGTACCATCTATGGTCATCATTCATCATTGATGGTCAAAGACCTACCATAGTGGTAATGATGCTAAAATCAGCTTTTGAGCTGATTTTAGCATCGTTTCACCTTGCGCGTATCCCATACATGTATTTGGCTGTACTACAACATATCAAATCAATATTAGTACCAAATGAGAGTTTGTTATTATTCAAATAAGAGATATTAGATGGACAACGTCCTACCATAAGAAGCAACTGAATACCTTAGAGACGAATTTTGAAGGTCTTCCATCCCTCTATTGTGAACTCGCTCAGGTGTGGATGAGTACACCCCATTCTCATTATACATACCACTATATATAGAAATGATTATATATTTTTATTTAAATGTCTTGTGATCTTGCTCTGCTTTCCCATTATTGCTATCATATGTATAAATACATGAAAACATCACCATTATCATATGTATATATACGTGGAAAGCTACAAACTTATTTTTCTTGAAATCTATAGTTAATGTTTTTAGAATACTCTTCACGAGTTCTTTCACATTTTGAGATTAATTTTAATATTTTCTATAAGTGACACATAAGCAAGTCAAATATTATAATCTCTTGAGTATGAATTCTTCTTTCGTCCCATAAAAGGTTAGAAATTATGAACGAAATGGTTTCTACCCAATTTTAATGAGCAAGAGAAAGGAATTGCAAAATTTTGTTTAGTAGATTCAGTCTATGTATGCGTATATTCTTGATCAGTTGAATATTTCTGTTGAATATTCACCAAAGTTCTAAAGAAAATATAACTAAACAAATAAAAGAATGAATTTATGATTCTACTGGTTTTGATACTTTGGCTTCTTCTATTAAGATTTATCTTATGTGTTCTCTTCTGGAGTAAAAAAAAAAAAAAAAAGTTTGTGCATTCATTGATTGACTCCTATATGAAAATATATAGATATTAACAGTTATATCAATTATTAGTTTGATAATGTTCTTGTGTCAAGTGTTATTCAGTTTGTATTATTGTTATCGTTATCTCTCATTTTACACCGACGTCAGAATATAACTTTGTTCATTCAATTTTGTACGTATATATCATTTTGTTGAACATTCTGGTTGAGTATTAGCCAATGAAACAAAAGCTGAAACTTTTTCGATAAAAAGGCTCAAATTTTATCTAAAATTTTTGTTTTTCCATTTTTTTAACCGGAACTTCATGCAGGTCCCTAGCCGGATTTATAAATTTCATTAATTAGATGGAAGCAATAGCTAGAATTCGATATAAGATGGATGGTCACGGAGGATTGTTCCTTAGAGGCATTTAAAGAATACCAGGATATTATAGAATTATATATCGTATAACACATGCTAAAAAAGAAGATTATGAAGAACCTAAAAAAACGAAGAAAAAAAAGGGCCAACAAAGATTTTTTCCCCCATTCAATTAGCTCAAAGAGATCTTATCTCTACTAAAAAGGGCAAATTGCTCAACATTAGATGTTGAGTGGTGAGTTCACCTACGTTAGTGTATGAAGACCAAGTAGGAGATTGGATGTTAGCTGGAGATGTCCTGTGTGAGTTAATAACTATTAAACTTTCAATACAAAAAGAGTGTAGAAGTCTAATTATCTAACGTTCTAAATTCTTTTTGCAGAATGTTTCAATAGCAAGAAAATTTAGTGTTGAAAACCTAAAAGTTTTCTACACTGTGTGTAAGGCTACATATTCACCATGTTCTCTATTGTTGCATTTCTCTTTATTTAAAGAAGAGGGGCAATATTTGATGTTTACTTGCTTACTTTTTTAGTTGGGAACCAATATACAAGGAGTGAACAAAAATGGAGATAACTTGGAATGAACAAAAATGGAGATTTTACATGGAATGAAGAACTTATGGTTTTTGTCTTATGAAATTCGATTACTAGAAATATTGCTCAAGAGACAATTAATAGCTTCATCTAGTTTATTGGATAAGCAATTCTATTTTGTACTGTTGGGGAGAAATCCGGTCCACCCTAGACTTAATGGACCTTAAACAAAGACTAAGAACCAATTTTAACCATAAAAGCTTAAGCCATTAGGTATTTGACCTCAACTTCTATTTTAAACCCATTACTCTTTCTTATCCTATCCAAAGTGGAACTATAATCTAGTATATTGAACCATCTGATGATTAGTAGAAATTGATGCCTTACTTATTTTCTATTTTAATACATGCATGCTTTGCATATGTATCTGAAGATTATAATTTATAAATCTAGAAAGTTATACGTAGTTCAAATAGGACAGTATCTTTAAATCGAGTTAAGACCCAAAGTTAGCAGGGAATTGTGCTGAGCAAACTTAGAGGTGTTTTGGATGTTAACAAGAAATTTTCATGATTATAATTATTTTTAATAAGCTTTCAAAAAATTGAATTTTTTTTGGAGTTGACTGAAATTGGAGGGATCCGGAGGTACTTGGAGCCATAATAAATAGGTTATAACAAAATGATTAAATTGGAGTCATATGAGGTTGCACCGCTAATTATCGAGGCATGTGCCTTTCTTATCTAGACATTGCTTGGTATGTGAGAATGAAATATTCATTCTCACTTCTCGCTCGTGCATACCAATCACATCATACTTTTAAAAGCTAGAATGCTTATTCCCACTTCTTCATTTTCACATTTTGTGAGAATGGATCTTCCCTATGAGTTATAGGGAATGGACTTTCTGACATAAATGAGAATGAAAAAGTTGCTAGTGTTATTGGTAGGCCTGTAGCTACTGATAAGCTTACAGCAAACAAACAAAGACTAGCTTATGCAAGGGTGTAAGTTGAAGTGAAAATGCCTTCCCACCTTCCAGATCAAATCTCAGTTCAGAGTCCAAATGGCAAAAATTATAACCAGAAGGTTGTTTATGAATGAAAACCTAGGTGGTGTGAAAATTGTAAACAAGTGGGACATGATACCAGTTACTGCAAGAGGTAACCTAGGATACAAAGATGGGTGCCAAAACAGAAAACTGCTGCTAATCAGGTTGCTCAAGATAAAAATGAGGTTCTTCAAAAGAAGCAAGCAAATGTGATTCATGTTGCATCTAGTTCTGAGGTTCACAGGCCTGTGCATGTTGTGCACACAAATGAAAATGAGATAAATCAACAAATGCAAAGTGTGAGGATTGGGGAATACAGATTCTGAAGAGCTGAGTTCTGGGCATGTTGTGCACGTCCAACCTCCTGAAACTATCTGTAATAAAAGCATGCAAGCTAGAAATCCATGGCAACAGGTACAAAGAGGTAAAATTAGGAAGAATTGTCCTTCCGGAAATTCATTTTCATCACTTGATTGCCTGATAAGTGAAATTGATCCCTCTACAGTGGATAGAGGGGGAATGCAAAAACAATGAATCTCTCATTTTGGAATGTTAGGGGTCTAAATAAAACCCCCACACACCAGCTGGTCAAGCAACACTTAATGCAATATCATTTACCTTTTTAAGCTCTTCTTGAAACAAAAATTAAGGAAGCTAAGTTGCCAGTTATTGCAAATAGAATAGCGAAAACTAGAAATGAATTTCAAATGTGAGAAGCCCTGAAAAGGCCAGAATTCTGATCCTATGGGATCCAAATATCCTGGATTTGCAAATTGTCACTCTCTCAGCTCAGCATATTACCTGCTCTATCAAATCCTTAGAAGGTAGAATTGATTGTGTCATATCATCAATCTATGGCTACAATCAGTTGGGGGCTAGGAAGGAGCTATGGATAGATCTTATTCGGGTTAAGCAATCAATTGGGAATGCTCCCTGGCTACTCTGTGGGGATTTCAATGCTATGAGTAGTAATGAGAAAAAATTGGGAGGATCTATTCTTTCAGATAATGATTAAAATAATTTTAGCAAGTTTATAGAAGACTGTCATCTCACCTGTTGGGAACAAACCCCGGGCCCAATAGAGCAGAGTTGCAGCTAAAGTATTGCGGAAGTAATAAAGAACACATAGATTTACGTGGAAAACCCCCTAAATGAATTTGGGGTAAAAACCACGGGCGAGAATAGAAGAATTCACTATGAGGAAAATTTAGGAGGATTACAATCTCTCTCTACAAGGAGATACTCTCTATTTTTCTCTCACTTCTATATACAGAGGAGTTGTTGTTTCTGGGATGAGATTTTCTGAAGAGTTTTAGGGC
>JBAKGM010019671.1:0-10172 GCA_037177215.1 Asparagus racemosus | reverse complement strand
AACTCTCAAAGGAGAGAAGAATAAATTCTTTTTATTATTATTTTGAGACAAAGAGTAAAGATGTAGAATAAAAGATTAAAAATGAAAAGGTCACACTCTACATCAAATCTTACTTTGTTGCTAAAAATTCTATCATTGATTTAAAAAAGTCTAAAACGATAAACTCAAGGATGTGCTTAAATTCTATGCATTGCGAGGTTTTCAATGATTTCTGTAGCATTTAAAGGCAAGTATGTTTCTTGTGTTTCTAGTGTTGGCTAGTCTCAAACTTGAACTCAGGTTCCCTATGACTGAAATTTTATGCTAACACAACCACTTTTACTTTAAAAATTTCATCAAACTCAAGATTCATGGTCGATGTATGATAAGCTGGTTGTTCTAATTTTCTAGGAATCTCAGCTCCTCAGCAAAAAGTTCTTCAAAGTCAAGACCAGAGAAACTTGTGTATGACTCCATAAAACTAGTTTTGATTCAAATTACCCTAGCGTCTTGATTTCATCATCAAAAATCTTCTCAAAACTCAAGTCTAAGTCACTCTCTTCTTCTAATTTTTTATTTAAATTTTCGTAGATGTAGTTTACTTTTAGGGTTTGATTAGTTGGCTGATTTTCTAGATTGAAAGTATTGAGATCTACAGTATATTCTCAAAGGACAGCTTCATTTGACTAGTTCTACAGTTGATCAGAGCATAGGAAGTAGCTTAGAGTGGTCTTTCTAAAAGGATAGGTATCTAACATTTAAGATTGAAAATAGGCTACGTCTCCAAGATTATGAAATCAACAAGCAAAATAAATTTCCCTACCTTAATCAGAACTCCTTTATCTCTCCCATAGATTTTGATGGATATATCAGCTAACTGTATGGTGCATCTAGTTAGTTTAAGTTCTTTTACACTAAGTTGCTGGTAGACCGAATAATAAAATAAATTTACACTAGCTCTTAAGTCTAAAAGTGCCTTATCAATGAATGTATTTCCTATGATACACGAGATAGTAGGACAACAAAGAACCTAATGTTTCAAAGATTGGGACTTTGAGAGCATGCCACTAATATTTGCAGCAAGAAAGCCTTTTTTTAACATTTATTGTTCTCTTCTTAGTGCACAAATCCTTCAAAAATTATGCATAAGATGGGATTTGTTGGATGTCATCTAGGAGAGAGATGTTGACCTTGACCTACTTGAAGGTTTCTAATATCTTCTCTACCGGAGAAGAGTTTTTCCTAGGTTTAAGTCAATCTGGAAGCAACAAGTTTAAACCTATCAAAATTGAGTTTAGGTTCAGTTTCACGTTCTTGGTCATCAGAAGGGGTAATTGTTGAATAGAGTTATAAGAAGGAGAGAGAGTTCATTCAGATTCAGGAGTTTGACTCGGAGGCATTCTAACTTGATTATCGACCTGTTTCCCTGATCGTAATGAATGGATTGCACTTACTTGAGCTTGGTAAGTTGAACTTGACCAAATATCCTTAGGGTTTGTAACAGATAGACTCGAAAATTTTCTTTTCTCTCTTTCACTCATAGCGTTAACCAAGTTAGGTTTCTAATCTAACAATGGCTTGAGCGTTGGAATTGAGCATTTGACTGGTTGTTTGCATGAAGGAATTCAGAGTGTTAGATGACTGAGCCAACATGTTGGTGGTATGTGTAGAAGCTTTAATCATAGCCTCTAATACCTTTTCTAAGACACTGAGACATTTTTCACAATTAGAACTCTGAGAAATAGGATTTACTACTTGATGATGAGGAGGCAGGGTTGGATAAGGCAAGTTAGATTATTAAAAATTGTTTGGTGAGTTGAATGAAATTGTCTTTCCTCTAGAAAATTGTTGCGTTGAAGTGGAAGTGAAATTTTAATTTCTAGAGAAATTTCCCTAATTCCATGCAAAATTGAAATGATTTCTCTAATCAAGATTGTAGGTTGAAGAAAACGGATCATACACAGCTTGCTGGATTTCAGTGTTCACTTAGTGGTTGATGGTTTCCTAAGAGACGACATTCCTCTAAAACATGGGCTAGAGAAAGATAGTGACGACATCTTGGGGAAAAAACTTAATTGATTTGAGTTGAGGCTCGTTCATTGGTTTCAAGGGCCTCTAACCTTTGCAGAATTGTAGCCATCTTTGTTTTGGAGGCTATGTTTGATTATAGGGAAAGACCACTGGATTTAGTTGGGGGAACTGATGAAATTAATTCATCATAGTGTTCCCACTCCCTGGTTTACATAGATAAACTCTCTAAAAATTTCTAAGCTTCATCAGTATTTTTCTTTATTAAATCCCCTTGACACATAAATTTTAAGAAACTTTTTGAAGAATAATCCAATCCTTCATAGATGATTTGGCATAATCGCCACTTTTCTAGACAATGGTGAGGACATTGTATAAAACGATCCTTAAACTTATCAAAATACTTCTATAATGGCTCCCTTGGGACATCATCAGATAATTCCCTAATCTTAATCATAAGACAAACTTTCTCAAACTTGGAGATAAAATTATAAGCGTCTTCAGATTCATTTCCTAAGAATTTTGGAAGCATGCTTATGAAGTGCGATCAAAGCTCAAAATTAGGTCCATTAACATCGGGTAGCCTAGTGCAAGATGACATTGTATTCTTAGTAGGATAACACATGTCTTGAAGAATGGGTGGATTCAGATTAGCAATTTCTTTGATTTCAAAAATTGATTCAACACGGATTAATTGATTAGTATTATCCCTAATCCAAACATGCATGCACCAAAATAAATTCTTTAGGAATTTTTTTCTTTTCTTTTTTTAACTAAAAAGGAAATTAGGAAAAAGTTCTAAGTAAAATAAAAGTAAGTTTTTTTAAGAGAAAAACTAAAAGACCTAAAAGATAATTGAGAGAAAAGGAGAAGGATAAAAGAAAAAAAACGTAACTAAAATAAATTAAGAGCAACTACTTTGAAACAATCACCCTTAATTCTAGGATTAAGTCTTGACTCAACTAGACCAACTTCTAACCAAAAACTCCTTGAGTGAAAAAAATTCGAGTTTACTCGGTTAGTTAGGCAAATAAGAATAATACTAGAGAGAGGTTAAAAACTAATTAAGTAACTCGTTCCTTGCAGAGTGCTTTACGTAACTCCTAAACCTTACTTACACACCAACAAATTAAAGTAAACTTAAACTGGTTCACTTAAAGATTTCTTGTTCTTATTCCTTAATGAGCTTGAGTCATTAGGGACCAGCATCTAATAAGTTTTAAAAGGCTTGGATTTGTGTAGTGAGAAATTAATGATTTTTGTGCTAAGAAAAGGGTGATGAAATCCCTCATCTCATCTTAATTATAGGTTTTATCCTTAAGAGTATTTTCAAGTGAGTGCTCAAATCGAAATGCTCAAATCAGTTTTGGTGAATTCCTACTAACTATATGCAATACAACCCATGGAATTAAAAGTAACTACAAAAGGATGCAAAAAAAATCTTTTTGTTTTTTAATTAGGGTTAATAATCAAACAATTGCGAGAGAGAGAGAGAGAGCTATTATTTGAATTTATTATCTTGTTAGTAGTTGTTTAAGTAGAGGGTGGATTTTATTAGGGTTTGCAAGAGAATTTTTTTAAAAAAGATCCTAATTGTCTCTAATTGTGAGAAACTAGACTACAGGCAAAACTAAACTAGAGGGCAGAATTGAAACCACTAAAAAGAGGACTTGCCTTTTCAAGCAAAACAAATCTTCAATATTCAATCTTCAATTCTCAATCTTCAAGCTATAAAGTTATTTCTTTGAAAGAAAACACATAAATGCAAGAAAACACATAAATCAAAGAATCAAAATAGAAAATTTTTAATTATAAGCACCTTCCCCAACAACACGCTAAAAACTTGATGTGTTGTGGAAATAGTGTCAAGATTACAAGTATACAATTAAGTTATAGTATAGTACAATGTCGATCCCATGAGGGAGGTGTGTAGGAACTATTCTAATTTGAATCCTGGAGTTGTGTTTGAATAAATAGGAGTGAAAGCGAAGAATTACAAAGAGAGTGTGATTATTTACACAAAATAGAAAACTAAAACAAGAGGGGAGAAAGAGAGTTAACAAATAAAATAAAATAAGGAGAAGGAACAAATAAAATAGAAAAGAAAAAAATCAATGCTAGAAAAGTTAATCAAAAAGAGGAAAATCAAAACGAGTAAAATATGGAGGAAATCAAATAGAGAAGATAGGAATTTAGAATTGAATTCACTAGTTAATTTCATTTATGATTTATGAACTACTCTCTTTTTATCACATTTTACTTTAGATTTACTAAGCATAGACTATCAAACCACTTAAGGAAAGTATAACCTTTTAAATTATCATCCAATTACCATATTTGAAAAGAACAATAATTAGATAGTAATTTTAGAGTTCATAAGCATAACCTCTCAAATCACTTAAGGTAAGCAAAGATTATCAAATTCTTCTTACATCAATTAGTTCTCTAGTTGATTATCCTAAACATGATTATTTGAGTACAAGAGAGCGATCCACAAATTATAAAGAAATCAAACTACTTTCATACAATTCTAGAATTCCTACAAGATTTAGTTACATATTTCAAAAAATAAAAGCAAAAAAAAATCTAGATTAGAGAGCATAAAAGAAAGAGAATAAAAATAAAAACGAACTACAAACAGAAGAACAAGAATAAGGAAATAAAGATCTAAACTATGAGCATAAAGAAAATCTAACTTACAAAAATAAAAGGGCATAAAAGTAAATCTATTCTATGAAAGAAAAATACAAGAAAATAAATTTTATAAAGCATAAAAATAAATAACAAAAATAAAAGAGCATGAAAACAAGTCTAGACTACAATGCATAAAATAAATCTAATCTACCAACATAAAAATAAAATAAAATCCTAAAATATAAATTTCTAAAACAACAAATAAAGAGAGAAAAATAAAAATTTACATTGCAAGGGGTTGGCCATTTGAAAGTAAATCTTCATCTTCATCAACAAAGAAGAAGAAATAAAATTGAAAAAGGAGAAATTTTTTATTTATTGCAAACTTAGAAAGTTCACAAATTGAAAGACCTATTTAAATGCCCTCCTCTCCAAAAAGGAGTTTATAAAATTTTTCACACACCAAAACCCTCACTCTACCCCTCTATTTATATATAACAAGAATTTCTCACAACTCTTAGATTTGTTTTGGCCCTCAAGTAACTCTCACAACAATAAGATTTGGCTTATGCCCAAAGTAACTCTCAGAACCATAGAATCTCTCAAAATAATCTACACCATGGATTCAATAGTTGAGGGAAGCGCTTTCTGGACTTTATTTCTCTTACATTTAATTTATTTAAGACTCTTGGGCTTCACTTGAATGCTCTTCGGCTTCTTAGAATTTAGTTTGGCCTTCAACTAATTGAATATATATCAAATAAATTCATATTTCTACCTTAATTTATTAATTCTAATAAATTTCTAGCATCTACCAATTTGGATGGCTCCGCCTCATTGAGATAGTCGATTTTCATATGTAATATGTTAACTTCTGATTTTCGGATTGGGAGATAATGCCTTTTTTGCGGTTGACCATCCTTAGCACGAATTTGACTTGGTTTTTTCCAGATTTAATTTGATGCTTAATTACAGGCCAAGTTAATGATAATTACTGACTGATAAAATGATGAGTGTTGAGATTTTATTTTTAAACTTAGTCATGAGCTTTGGATTTAGGCATTCTGGGCTTCATTAGAGATCTTTTGAGCTCAAAATAATCTTCAATTAAACTCTTATTCAATAATTCTTTATTATCTACAAATTAAGATTAAAAAATATTATTAGTAGATATATTTATTTTAATAAAATAGATAAGGAGGGTGTAAAAGTGTAATCAAATGTAATGATTAGTGTCTTATCAATGAATGTGTTTCCTATGATGCATAAAATGGTAGGACAACTGGGGTCCGTATGTTTCAAAGGCATAGACTTTGAGAGCATCTCACTGATATTGATAGTTAGAAAGGCCTTCTTGGGAACATTAATCGTTCTCTTCTTAGTGCACAAATCCTTCAAAAATTTTGCACAGGAGGGTATATGTTGGATGACATCTAAGAGAACGATGTTAGCCTTGACCTGGATGAAGGTTTCTAAGATTTTCTCTGCTTGAGGAGAATTTTTCTTAGGCTTGAGTCTATCTGAAAAGGGAGCAATGGGTTTAAACCTATCAAAATTGAGTTTAGATTTGGTTTCAGGTTCTTAGCCATCGGAAGGGAGTGATTGTTGAGCAGCGTTATCAGAAGGAGAGAGAGATTTTGTTCAGGTTTAGTGTTTTGAATAGGAGAAGAGGAAAAAAAAAGAGTTTGATTTAGAGGTATTCTAACTTGATTATTGGCATGTTTTCCTAACCGTAGTGAATAGATTGCATTCACTTGAGCTTGGTAAGTTGAACTTGACCCAAAATCCTTAGGGTTTGTAACAGGTTGACTCGAAAATTTTCCCTTCTCTCTTTCACTCACGGCACTAGCTAATTAACTAAGTTGAGTTTCTAACCTAGCTATGGCTTGAATGTTAGAATTGAGTACTTGACTGGTTGTCTACATGAAGAAATTCAGAATGTTGGATGTCTGAGTCAACATATTGGTGGTCTGTGTGGAAGCTTTAATCATAGCATCTAAACCCTTTTCTAAGATATTGAGACGTTTTTCATGATCAAAACTTGGAGGATTTACTATTTGATGATGAGGATGCGAGGTTGGATAAGGTAAATTGGGTTGTTAAAAATTATTTGGTGAGTTGAATGGAACTGTGTTTGATTTAGGAATCATTGAGTTGAAGCAGGAGTGAAATTTTGATTTCCAGAGAAATTTTCCTGATTCCATGCAAAATTTAGATGATGTCTCCAACCAGGATTATAGGTTGGAGAAAACAGATCATACACAGGATGCTAGATTGCTATGTTCACTTGACCTAATGGTTAATTGTTTCCTAATAGAGGACATTCCCCTGAAATATTGGCTGGAGAAAGATAGTTATGACATCTTGGGGCAGAGACTTGACTGATTTGAGTTGGAGCTCGCTATTTACTTTCTAAGGCTTCTAATGTACGTAGGATTGTAACTATCTTTACTTGAGAGGTTATGTCTGACTTTAGGAAAAGACCACCATGTTTGGTTAGGGGAACTGATGAAACTCTTTCATCATAGTATTCTCACTACATGGTTCTCTAAGATAAACTCTCTAGGAATTTTCAAGCTTCATCGATAATTTTCTTCATGAAATCATCTTGATACATCAATTCTAAAGAAGTTTTTAAAGAATAATCCAATCATTCATAGATGATTTGGCATAATCGCTACTTTTCAAGACTGTGGTGAGGACATTGGAGAAGAAGATCCTTAAACCATTCAAAATACTTTCAGAATGACTCCCCTAGAATTATCTTGAAATTCTAAATGTTGTTTCCGAGCTTAACTATTTTATGGATAGAAAATAATTTCTTCAGAAAAATAATAACAAATTTATCCTAGGTTAAGATAGAATTTGTGGATAAGCTATACAACCAATTTATGGCTTTGTTTTTAAGAGAAAATAGAATAAATCTAAGCTTAATCGCATTCTAAGATAAGTCTTTAACCTTAATCATAAGACATACTTCTCCAAACTCGAAGATAAAAATGTAAGCGTCTTCGTATTCATTTCCTAAGAATTTTGGAAGCATGTTTATGAAATGTGGTGTAAACTCAAAATTAGTTTCATTAACATCAGGTAGCCTAATGCAAAATGAGATTGCATTCCTGGTCGGATAACACATGTCTTGAAGAACTGGTGGATTAGGATTTGTCATTTCTTTAATTTTAAAAATTGGTCCAACAGGGAGTAATCGATTGGTATTATTCCTAATCTAAACTTGCTTACACCAAAATAAATTCTTTTAAAATCTTTTCCTTAACTAAAAAAATTAGGAAAAAGTTGTTAAAAAAAAGTTAGTTAACTTTTTTTGTAAGGAAAAACTAAAAGACCTAAAAGATTAATGAGAATGAAAGAAGAGAAGAAGGATAAAAAGAAAAACCTAACTAAAATAAATTAAGAGCAACCACTTTGAAACAATCGCTCTTAATTCTTGGGTTAAGTCTAGACACAACTAGATCAGCTTATAACCAAACACGCATTGAGTGAAAGACTGAAGTTTACTTGGTCAGTTAGCCAAGTAAGGATAGTACTAGTGGGAGGTCAAAGACTAATTAAGTGCCTCATTTCTTGCAGAGCGCTTTACGCAACCCCTAAACTTTGCTTTAGATACCAATAGATTCTAGTAAACTTAAACCGGTTTACTTAAGAATTTTTAGTTCCTTATTGAGCTCGAGTCCTTAGGGGCCAACATCTAATGAGTTTTAAAGGCTTGAATTTGTGTATTGGGAAATTAGTGATTTGTGGGCTAAGGAAAGGATAATGAAATCCCTCACCTTATCTTGATTAGGGGGTATTGCCTTTAAGAGTATTTTTAAGTGAGTGCGTAAATCAAAATGCTCAAATCACTCTGGTAATTTTCTAGTAACTATATGCAATGCAACCTAGGAATTAAAAGCAACAACAGGATGCAAAAATAAAATCTTTTTATTTTTTAATTAGAGTTAACAATCAAACAAATGTGAGAGAGAGTGGGAGAGCGTGCTCTTATTCGAATTTATTATTTTGCTAGTAGTTGTTCAAGTGCAGGGCGGATTTTATTAGGATTGACAAGAGAAAATTTTTTATTTTTATTTTTAATATTTTCTAATTGTCTCTAATTGTGAGAAATTAAATTTGAGGGTGGAATTGAAAAAAATAAAAAAAAGACTTATCTTTTTAAGCAAAGTAAATCTTCATTCTTCAATCCTCAATCCTCAATCTTCAAGCTTCAAAGTTGCTCCTTTATAAAAAAACACATAAATAAAAAAACTAAAATAGAAAAATCTCAAGTACAAACATCTTCCCCAGCAATGGAGCCAAAATTTTGATAGCTTTGAGATAATAGTATCAAGATTGCAAGTGCACAATCAAGTTATAATATAGTACAATGTCAATCCCATGAGGAAGGTGTGTAGGAAAAATTCTAACATAGATCATAGAGTTGTATGTAGACAACTAAGGGTAAAAATGTTAAGAGATAAAGAGTGTGTGATTATTTGCAAATAAAATGAAACTAGAAAAGAGGGGAGAAAGAGAGTGACAATAAAGTCAAATGAGAACAAACAAAAGGGAAAAATAAAGAAAATAAAAAAGAACAAAATCAAGATGAAAAGAAAATAATCAAAAAGAGCAAAACCAAAGCAAGTAAGATGAAGAAAAATCAAGTAGAGATCCACTATTTGATTTCATTTAGGATTTATAAACTACTCTCTTTTTTATCACATTTTACTTTAGATTTATTAAGGATAGGCTATCAAGCCACTTAATGAAAGCATAACTTATCAAATCATTATCCAAGTAAAATTATCATTCATGAAAAGAACAACAATTAGATAGTAATTCTAGAATTCATAAGTATAACCTAGAGATTTGGTGAGATTAAAAGGGAAATGTACTGAGATATTCCTAGAATAGAGGGATATTGGGTAGTGGGTAAGTAGTTAAGATTTGAATCTTGGCTAATGTGTTAGTTGTGGGAATATCTGGGAAAAATCCCACGATGCACAACTGGGAGAAGATTTCACGGAAGAAGGGGAAAGCAATTGTAGATACATTGGTTTGAGTGAAAATTCGATAAGGATGATTAAAGTTTGATAGGTGTGGGCTGCAAAAGCTAAATGGGCCTTTCCAAGGAAAACAAGAAAACAAAGTGGGCCTTAAGATAAAACTCCCATGTATGAATACATACTTAGTTTCTATTAAAAAAAAATCTCTTTACTTGCATGTGTCACTATCTATTGCTATTTTGAAATTCTTGCATAGCCATGAAATTTCTTGTTATTTTATGAATTAAGGGGTGAAGTGTAGGCTTCTGTCTGTTAGTGATTTCATGTCGAGACTTCTTACACGAATTCTTATTTCTTTTTATCTTAGATATGGATTAAATACTTACAATTACTGGTCTCCGTACACTATTAGTGTACTTGGTGGAATACTATTTTTATGTTTAGTCATAAATAGATGATTATCACATTTTAATTACAAATTAATACCCTCATTACCCATTTTATATGAATAAATACACCACTAATAACTGT
>JBAKGM010019670.1:0-10177 GCA_037177215.1 Asparagus racemosus | reverse complement strand
ACACACACACACACACACACACACACACACACAAGTAATTTGTCTTTCTCGATCAAATCCTTAAGATCTAAGTTTTCAGACTGCTCCATTAAACACATGTTGACTAGTAACCTCCCTTTAACCAGGATGTCTTAACATTCATCCTTTGAGGCCCTTCGTCAGCAAGAAATAGACCTTATATATAGCTTTGTGCGTTCTTACTCGATAATGAAGAGCCACAACAGCTATATTTATAGATAACTCAGTTTCAGCTTGGTCTCCATGAAAAAGTAAGCATAAACGCGCAGACAACCAACCAATGG
Organism: Asparagus racemosus; assembly: GCA_037177215.1. Classification (NCBI taxonomy): domain Eukaryota; kingdom Viridiplantae; phylum Streptophyta; class Magnoliopsida; order Asparagales; family Asparagaceae; genus Asparagus; species Asparagus racemosus. The sequence goes on along the minus strand of JBAKGM010019670.1, from coordinate 9,875 downwards.
CAAACAAGGCAAATTACATGAACCAGAAATGCTTATGAGTTTCAACAATGTTTGACAATATTATTTATCATATATTTGAAAATATTAGACTACAAATGGCAACAGAACATTAAGAGCATATTTATGAAACCATAGAAGCGTCCTAAGCTACATACTAACGAACCATGGACGTATGGATCTAATTTCAACGTCTCACAAGAACAAATCTTTGTCAAATTCTTTTAGGCCAACTACCTAACTCATCTTTCTCTACATCCGACTTAAAAGACATTTTCTCAATATTAACTGATAGGGGAAAAAGGCTTCACTGTACTATGACGGAATGGGTCCAATGTCACTATCTCACAAGAATAAATCTTTGTCAATTTCCTTTAGGCCAACTGCATAACCCATATTTTTCTCCATCCGACTTAAACAAAACAAATATATAAGACATTTTTTCAATATTAACTAATAGAAAAAGAAAAGGTTTCACAGTACTTGACGACATGGATCCAATGTTAGTATCTCATAAGAACAAATCTATGTCAACTTCTTTTAGGCCAACTACAATTTTTTCAATAGTTAACTAATAGAAAGGAAAAGGAAAAGAAAAGGTTTCACAGTACTTGACGGCATGGATCCAATGTTAGTATCTCATAAGAACAAATCTATGTCAAACTTCTTTTAGGCCAACTACAATTTTTTCAATAGTTAACTAATAGAAAGGAAAAGGCAGCACTGCCCTAGATTTCAATAAGATATTGGATTGGGGTAGAAATGGGAATCCCATTCCTCCTATTTTTCTCCACCAACCTTGTTTATTTTGGGAGGTAAACTAACTTCTTCGTTAAGTAACCTTCTAAATGATATAAATTACATCCTTTTTCATTAAATGGTGGGGGCAATCTCACAGCAAAAATTAGCCACTTTATGCTAGTTGATATAGGATTGAAACGGTGAAACCAGTAATTCTCTCGTTCCAGTCACATGCCTTACCAATTCTGCAATATAAATAACACTCTTTGCTCTTGGCTATGGTACACAGTCAGGTCAGCCAAGTATAATCATAGCAAATATAGTAAGGTTTGGATGTGCAAGCATAGGAATAAGAATATGAAACTCTGCTCTATATTTAGAAGGGACTAAAATATCATTTATAACTAAAAGTTTATGCCTTGTAACAACTTTACTGCACTTATCAACTTTAATAAGCAGCTAAACATGAATATGCAAATGATTTAAGCTACATCAAATGGAGCTTGTTAACTATATAACAAAATTTATGATATTAATTACACATCAAATAAGATTAGATAGAGTACTCGAACATAGTTAGGCCTACCCATTTGGACTCAAATTAAGGCCAAAGAGTTCCACTATTCTCTCCTTTCTCATCTTTGATTCAGGATATCAATATTTAGGAAATTATATGAAAAATGTTCAATTAGCCTACAAAACTGTCACAGCAGATTAAGAGAGCCATCTTCCAATTAAGAGGAACATAGTCATACACAATTGATTAAATAAACATAAATAAAAGAAAACGGTAATAATTCTTTTAAGATCTGATCATTTACATTAAAAATTCAGTACACATGTTTATCCAGAAGGAGTAATTATTATCATATAACAATAAGCATATTGCATATACGCCAAAATAACCTACAAGAACTCTTTCTTTGTCAATCTAATCCTTAACCTCTTTAACTAGGGTCTCTCTCAATGCATCCTTCCATGCGCCACTTCAGCAATGTCAAATATAATGTTTATGAAACCTTATATATAGGTTTCTGCACTCTTAGTCTCTTAGTAGAAGATTTGTAGACATGAGGGCATGTAAATTTCATGACTTTCATTTAACATTCATAACTAATTGTGTTTCTATTTGGTCTTCCATGTTCATACATAACCATAATCATACTATACATACATAATCATCCCTTGAGATAAAAGAAATACTTGCGTGAACTATAAAAATATTCTACGGATTTCAACAAAGTTTATATTCTCACTCAATCACAGAACTGGATACGCGAAGGCCAAAAATGTTAAAAAGCATATGATGATCATAAAAATAAACACAAAAAGGCTGGATCCAATGTCAAAATATCACAAGAACAAAGGCCAAAGACCAACTACAATCCTAATTTTCTCAATTATAGTAAAAGAAAAGAATAAAAGAAATTTTCATTATTAACTGAAGAAAGAATCTAGCATTACAACTGAAAATTTCATCTAGCTATATGATTGGGATAGATAGGGTAAGCGTAACTGTCTAAACTTGATTCCTCCTCCAAATCCTATTCTCTCATTCTCTACTGTACAAACCCTACTTAAATTGAGACGTAAACTTTTGTCTTGGCTAAGAAAGCTTTAAAAAATAAAAACTCCTAGAGTTTTGAATTTAAATCAGGGCAAGCTCATTAGGCAAATTAATCAAACTATGTTAGTTGAGTTGGACTGAACCATATCTCTCTTGCTCCAATCACACATCTCACCGACGAAACAGTAGGAATAACACAGTTTGCTTTTGGTTATGATAATCATAATCTAAGCTAGCCAACAAAATGTGGTACGAATATTTTATGCCAATAGTTGTAGCATATATGTAATGCTTGTATATGCAAGCATATGCACAAGAATTATGAAACTATGCTCTATATTTTAGATTCAGATTGCTCTAAAAATTAATAAATAATTTTAAAACAGTATTCTAATAGGAACTATACTAATGAGTCCTATCTACCTAAATTTAATGAGAATCCACCACACAAAAGAATTAGATAAAAGAGTGAGAAATATAGTGATTTCAGCCACACCAAAGGGGACTTATTTGATTCAGTCTTCTCTAGCCAGATTTAATGAGTATCAATCACACAGAAAATGTTGTTAGGTAGACAATCCCAAAACAATCTAAGTCACACAAATTGGAATGCAGGCTGAGGCCAAATAGCTCCTCAACATTGTACTCCATAAAACTATTAAAACATCACCCACACAATAAAAGTAACAAACATGACCAAAAGAACATTGCAATCATCTATCCAACACAACATGAACACTATCATGTGCCTATATCAGCATACCTGCACGTAGTCTGTCTTTCTCGACCAGTTCTCTGATGCTGTTAGGCAATCTCTCAGCAATCTCCTTCTCCCCGGTAAGAGTAATGCACCAATCATCACCACCCACAAAAGCTTGAGCAACACCATCAGCTACATTCTCATCTCCACCGTCAATCTCACAGCTACCAACCTCAGAACCCAGAACCAAAGCCCTGGCCTGGGCATGGTGGGTCTCGATCACGAGCGGCCCCTTGTGCTTTCCCTCATTCGTCAGTTTCTCACCCAATTGAAGAGCGGAGAGGATCGAGTGGAGCTGTATCTCTAATGCATGGTTGCACTTCTTGGTTCCGTACACGATTCCGACGACGTCGCCGGAGGAATCGCGTGCTATCGCCGAAAATCCGCCGCGTCCAACGCCCATTCGACCGGCGCAGTTGATCTTGAGCTCTCCCATTTTTGGGGGTTTCCAGTGTTTCAGGGAATCTGCGTACAAGAAATAGGCAAGGAATTGAAATAATCGATAAACAAAAGAGAAGAGGAAAAGGAAATTGACACGGAGATTGGGAGAGAGATTTTACTTGAGGACGCCATTGATTTTGATTTCTAGGGTTTTACAGAAACAGGTGGGGGGAGACAGTGAGGGGTTCTGGGTTTAGGGGAGCACAGTGATATTTATGGCTAAGAGAAAATGGGAGACAGCTGTCATTTTCAGAATTCAGTTGAAAAAAAAAATTAAAAACAGTTTTTGAAAAACACCGGTACATGAGACGGCAGGCGTGAACTTTTTCCTCTCCTCTTTCTTTTTCATTTCAATTTGTCGTTTTTTTTAATGAAAACAGATACAAAATAACTAAACAACTCTACCATTGTGTCCACATGAGAAAAGCAAATGCTGCAAAAATAATGACGGGTCGTCAAGCCAAACTTCAAACCCATCAACGTTCGAACACTCTTCAGCTTTTTGTGTTAAGCAGTGAGCCTCTTCATGGTCTCGACGCCTCACTCTCTCAAATTTCTAGCTCGAGACCTATCTGCATTGCTGGTGCATGTCCTCCACGAGATGACCATATGGACAAAAGGAGTTCCCTCCTTTATGGATATTGATGATAACTCCCTCCGTGTTTAAATACAATTTATCGTATTCATATAAATGCTAAAAGTGTTATATGAGTAGTGTTATGCATGTAACCTTATTTTATGCGAGTTGGTGGAACCTATTAAATGATATTATCTTATAGTCCTTTTAACAGTTGCACCAAAACTCTAAATTAACAATTGAGGATTATGTTTTTATATTCTAACATAACCCAAGCACCTAGGCATCCAGCTCAGTAGTCCAATTAATATAACCTGTGTATGCCCAAAGCAAATGGAGAATCAACCATGAGCTTAGTTCTAAAGCCTGATCTGCAAGGTGAGCTAAAAAGGCATTGATTGCCCACAAAATTCAAACTAGCCTTAGTCTGGATGTTTGCCTCACCTCTATGAAAGTTTGTCTACTTAAAGGATGAATGAATCAAATCATATCCTATTTCATGTTTAAGAGATATGAATTAATAACTAATCTCTTTAATTGACAGCTACGATAACTACCTCAATTATACACGTCAGACGAACCATCCTCCACCAATGAGGTTAGGATGTTTTGACCTACTTGCAAGCCAAGTAAAGATGATAACAAGTGTACTGTCCGATTTGCCTTGGCAAAACCCTATAAATACGACATTCTTATACTCGGGTAAAAACCCTATAAATACGACATTCTTAATTATACTCGGGTAAAAGGGGTCTCATCTCAGCTAATAGCATTGGTTCTATTGATCTAAATCAATGAATCTTCACTATAAATCCTAGCCTTTTCCATGTTACGTAGTCTTCTTCATTAAGAGGTTAACTTAGCCATCAAAGAGGCGTTCATGGACAACCGTCATTATTAATCTGGTGATTTTTCTGTCTTATTCTCATGCCATCACAGGCACAGTTCGACACCGCCAAAAGAAGACCATGGAGAGGCCCTTAATCTCAAGTCCAATCTTGAGGATTCAACATGTCAATTTTTCTATTTTTATTCCTAAAAAACCATCAAGTTTTTCTCAGCATGAACAAGTACAATTAGTTATATTAGAAATCTATACTCAATGAAATTCAAAAAAAAAAAATGATGATATATCTATCCTAATTAAGAAACAAGCTTATGAAAGAAAGACAATTGAAAATTAGCATTATGTCTTTCGTATAGTGAAATATATGAGGAGTGCACAATCTCCAGATCGATTAATTGCTACATAAAATACTTAATGATTGAGGGGCGAAATATATTGATGAGCCTATGCATTGTCCAAATTGATGGGTAAATAAGTCCAATCAATAAAAAATCTGCTAGAATTGCTACTTACTTTGTTAGTAATCACAAGATTTTTGGTTTAACTCACGTTATTAGCTTATCTGATACTAAAATGCTAAATTCTAACACAAAATTTTGTGGATTGAACAATATCTACCAAGATTTTACTTACATTCAACCAAACTAACTGGAATTCATAAGAATCAAGCATCTTGATTCTAGGCAAATCAAATAATATTGGTTGGACTTGCAATTTTAAGGTTATTGACTTCCTAAAAGAAAAAAAAATACTAAGTCGCCAAACTAATCAAATAAACTCAGAGTATTTAACAGGATAATTTATAGGAAACATTCACAAAACACCGAAGTGCTAAATTCCAACTTGAAAATTGATTGTGTTTCCATTCACTTGTACATTATCTTTTGACATTCTACATACATCCAGCCAAACTACAAAAATTAGAAGTTCATAGGAATCAAGCATCTAGATTCCAGGAAAATGAAATAGCATGGGTTGGACTTGCAATTTTTAGGACATTGACTTCACGAAATCCAAAAGAAACATGTGAACTTAGTTAACAGCCGACAAACGAATCAAATGAACTCAGTAATTTTGATGAGTAGGTTTACACAATATAAATTGCAGCGAACAATTGCCAAAAACTAGTAGACCGCTAACCAAGCACATATCATGATCCCAGAAACAAGATGTTGCCAAGTAGTTTAAAGTAGCTGCAAACGGCTTCAACAATTATCAGGGCTAGAAATCTTGCGGTCAAACAACTCATCAACAGTTAACAGAAACACAAAGCTTGGCCAGGAAGAACTGAACAAAAAACAAAGACAGATAACATGCTAGTGCCAAGAGCTCGCAAAAATGCCTCGGGGGACACCATCAACACCCTGATAGTAGTCTTCATCGTTCATCATACGCTGAAGAATCTGCTCCTGTCAAAAGTTGCACCTCATGTCAAGAAGGAAACAACACACATTTAAAGCAACCTCAGAAATAAGAACTTATTAAGCATTGAAAATAAAAACTTAAGCATGATGAGCTCTTCGGATTACAGAAATAAAAAGTTAAGCGTTGAAACAAGGTGCTAACGTAATACATTTACATATTTACATTTACAGTGACAAGGTTATTCTAACTCTTCCGAGCAACTTACTCCAAAGGTCAAAAGGCAGTATGTTTCATCACCATCAACCAACGTCAATCAAGTTATCAAAATGTGAGACGCACAGCATTTGTGTATAGAAGCTGATCAGAATGGTTACGGAAATTCTTCAAGAAATTGAATCAAGCTCTCAATATATTGAGGTTAGTCACAAAATAGTAAAAATAGTAACATACGTGCTTTAAGTGTCCAATATACAACACTGCAAGATATTTTCAAGAGCCAAGAAGAACTATACTGATAGCTTGAAAGGCAATAGGAAAAGAAATATGAATCAGGAAATGTAATGCTGCTACTACGAAGACAAATATTGTCTGCCATCTAGCTTGTAGTTTCTAATGGGCAAATCATTAAGCTGGAGCCTTGATAGCCTATGAAAAAATGTCAAGTAATTGGGAATAGACTTGAATAGTTTATCAGTCTTATCAACTAATTTTTTTTTGGTTATTTGCAGTATTAACCCAAAGTTCACCTCACTTTAACTTTGGCACCATGAAATTTGTTTTGCCCAAAAGAATACACCAAAGTTCAACAAAATTTAACTTTGATACCCTAAAGTGTTGTTTTACCCGAAAAGTACCCCAATGTTGAACAAGCTTTAATTTTGATACCCCAAAGTTCAACAAAATTTAACTTTGATATTGGTTTTCCCCAAAAATGCCCCAGTGTTAAACACTTACTTTTGTTGAGAAATAGAAAAAGACCAAGATAATACAAAATACGTATGAGACAAAGTCATATCCAATCATACCTCCTAAAATCTCAACAATATCTCACAATATATTTCTTAACACTCCCCCTCAAGCTAGAGCACGTATATTATACATATCCAGCTTGTTACCAATAAAGTGCACACACTCTAATTTATGACGATGCTTTAAAAAACTCAAAATAATCTTGATCTTCTTCTTTTTTTCACTTGGATGTCTTCAAATCAGCTAATCCCCTCTAGGGTTCCACCAATCAAATGATTCTTGAAAGATCCAACAACAAATGATCATTTTTAGGATCTAGCAACAAATGATTCTTCCTCGAATGATCCAACAATAAATGATCCTTCTTTGAATGATCCAACCACAAATGAATCTGACAAATAAATGATCCTTTTTTGAACGATCCAACAACAAATGATCCTTTTTAAGGATCTGACAAACTAATCATGCAAAAGATAGAGTTGACATTGGGCTCGAGTAAAACTCAATGAGGTCAACAAGGCATAGGTTGATGAGGGCAAATGAGAGCAGAGTCTGCTCTAATCGAAGTGGATGGTAAACATTAATCCACGGATGTGAATAGTAAACTACAGATATAAATAGCACCACTTATGGGTGAACAGTAACCGAGGAACACTAAGCATATGAACAGTAGCCACTGGGCAAAATTCGATGTCGAGGCCACAGAGGGAAGCATGAAATTTTCGATCAAAACCCCCTCGGCGGCTCGATGTAGACAATGAAGAATGATATCTCTCTAGGATCAAAAGGATGGCTGTGATACCATATTGAGAAATAAAAAAAGGCTAAGATCTTATTCATCTAACCCTAACCTCTCTTAAATAGAGGATAGAAGGATATTATAAAATAGGTATGAGATAAAATCTCATCTAATCATATCTCCTAATATCTCAATAATATCTCATAATATATTTCTTAACAACTTTGATACCCCAAACTTCTACAATTTAACTTTGATACTTTAACTTTTCTTCTTTTTTTGTGTTAAGTTTTGTCATATTTTTGGGGTAAGTTTTGTCAAATTTTTGGGGTATCAAAATAAAAAAAATTAAAGCTCAAGGCTGCATTACCTTCTATCGCAAATCGTATCCGTACCTAACACGTACTCATCTTCTTGGACACTTCTTGATATATGCATACATTTATTTAGGCGTATGCTTGATTATATAATGCATGGTTTAATTTAAAAAACTCATCATACATTTTTTAGATGTATATCCTACACTTTACATCTATTTCTATAGATAGTTAAAATATAATCCATTTAGGCTAATGTTCAGCTTGGATCCAATAAGTGAACGCTCATGGGCTAAACACTTCAAATAGGCCCAAAGTCAAGCTTACAACAGGCTATAGCGAAGCTCGCTCAAAAAAGCATGCAAACATCATCATACATCCCACTTCGGCTCAATCCAAATGAGGCAAAAATGAGCCACGCGAAGTTTACTGTTTGATGTTAGCGAACTTCACCCATAGCTATGCACATGGGCCACATCACCCACGATTCAGAAGTGATGATCCACCCATGTCTAAGTGAGCCTTGCCCAAACACTTTTATTGAGCTTCGCCAACCAATTAATCAGCGAACTTCACTAATCAGACGTTTAAGAGCTATTCTCAAGGGGATAACCGCTCCCCCATTATCTCCTACTTTAATGTCCATATAATCCATAAGTAAAGGCCATTATCTCTCTCTCTCTCTCTCTCTCACAGCCTATAAGAGAGGGAGGAGATTGTTCATTCAGGAGGATCACCAATTGAAGATTGAACACCCCATACACGCACGGAATTAGCCTTTTCTCTCTTTATTTTTAATATTCTATTCCAAGAGAAGACTGAGCTATCTTCTAAGTAACCAGATCATAGATCAACAGCAAGAGACCTATCATCTTAGTCAGACTGTCAATAGAGTACAAAATCAATGCTTCATTGGCATACAAAAAAGAACCCCACGAAATATAAATTTCTCCTTTGTTTCATTGTATTCTTTTTATTGTAGTCTGTGTTAATTACAATATAAAAAAATATGAAATGAAGGCAACTTTGCTGGGGATTATTTTCACCCCCAATGAGAAAATTGTGTTGTAGTCCGCACTAAGACCCTCAGGTCTTTTGCTGAATTTTTGGTCATTGAATTTGACCAAATGAATTTCGAGGAATTCATTTCCTCGAAACAATCATAAACGACAACTTTGAGGAGTTGCCACAAAATTCACCACAGTGCAAATCTAGGGTCTAAATTAACCCTCGTGTGTGTAAAGGTGACTTTGGCCGAAGATGGTTTCAGCTTTGCTGGAAGCCAAATGAACTTCGCCCAGAGTGAAGAAATATCATGCCTCGGGCGAAGGTCAAGATGTTCTCACGTCTTCTGATTTTAGACATCAGTCCATAACTCCCTTGGGGGTTCGATTTAAAGCATCTCGCGATGCTTGCTATGCTTCCTCGATAGAAGCAAAGAATGGGGGTAACCACTTATCCGAATTCTTGTAAGGGAATGTGTTGGGAAATAATTACTTACCTCCTAAGTTGCAAGTATACAACTACAAGTTATAGTATAAAAGTTATCGATCCC
>JBAKGM010019669.1:0-10180 GCA_037177215.1 Asparagus racemosus | reverse complement strand
CAGACACAATAAGTGTCTCGGACATGGCCGAGACAAACCAAGTTTCTTGGATATGGCCGAGACACAACAAGTGTCTTGCATGTGCTTGCGTCAGTTTACCCCTATGGTTAATTTCCTTAGGTTTTGATGACGTCATTCTTCAATCTTCTCATGATTAAATCGCACTTGGGGTTCATCAGTAATTGTTGATGCCTACAGATACCCTCTCTAAAGTTTTCAGACTCTGCTATATTTTGTCGAGGAGCCTGGAATACTTTGAATACGATGAGCCTTGCTTCTGTCCAACGTTGAACTTTATAGAAGAGGCCTATATCTTGCTTCGGCTTTTAAACCCTAGCTACGCGACGCCACTGACCATATTCTGGGATCAATAGCTGTTGCGTCTGTATTCGAATTGATTGAAGTGATTGAGTCGATTTCGAACTGATCATCTTCATCCTGAAGGCTGCAACTTGGATTATGGTTGAGTTCACAAGAGTATCAGGATGAATGTTTATCCAACCATGTTGTCTCATTACAGTGGGAGATGACTGCTCATCATTACCGTTATGAAGGAGATGACATATGATTCTTCTTTAATAATGAGGATTTAGAGAAGAGGCACCATCTAACTTACTGAGCATCCGGAATCAAATTATCCGTTGTAGGGATAAGCTATGTAGAGCTCAGCGAAAGCTTCCAAATATAACCTGGGGTCAAATTGCATTGAATACACTATTTGAGAGGTTATGTGAAACGTCTCAAATCACGTGCGGGGGCTAATCGTCAAATTCTTGAGTTGTCGATAGTTGTTAACTTAACGATATTTTCACCTGCAGGCCCCACCACTACTGCTGCAGAACAAAGTAGAGAGTCTCCAGTTTCATGTTTGGAAGTTCAGCCTCTCACTTCCCAGGCTGAATCCACTGTTGTCTCGCCTCTCGCTAAAGGCTCTCTCGTTCAACCTAGATCACTAGCTACTCAAGCTGAACCTGAATCAACTCTGGTGATTCCCGAGGCTGAACTGACAAGTGTGAGACAAACAGTCCAAGTTGAGGGATCTTCTAGCCGCATCGGTATATCTCCCGACCCTGTCTTTTATAAGAGTTTTAAGATTTAATATCTTCTGAAATTCACATTTCTTCTTTCACAGCGCCTTCTTCTATATTATACGACTCAATTAAGGCGTTGATGTCGGACGAAGATCTAGAGAAGGCAGAGACTCAGAGAGAGAATACTCTGAAAAAAATAAAGGATCATCAGCGTATAGCTTGAAGGATTCACCTTTCTTCTCAGCAGTGTTATCAAGAAAGTCGTGAATAAGAGCTTCTTCTTCGGCTCTTTCAAGTGGCTTCTTGATCGGCGTGTGGCGGCTATAAGAGAAGAGGGTTTCTCCAACTTAGCAGCATCTATTGCAGATGATCTATTTCAGTTGGAACAAGAGCTGGGGGAACTTCTAAGATTGCGATCGGAGGGCACTTCTTCTTATATTTCTTTCTGGGCTGAGTGTATTGTAAAAGCTAAAGATGCCAGGTAAGGAGCTGGTGAGTAGGAATTGCATTAATTGTAGTCTCAATTCGAACGTACCAAGGCAAGTCTGGATACCAGAGAAAAGACCAGAGCTGACCTGCTTCAATTTGTTGAGCTACGTGATCTTGAGATTGCTCCCTTAAGGAAAGCTCTTGAAGATGCCAAAGAAATGCGGACTCTTCTAAAGATCGACTTGGTTGGAGTAGGAGAAGTCTTGCTCCAAGTTAGCTGAACAACTGAAGACCTTTGATGAAAGGTCCGCTGAGCTTGAGCAAGAGATTATTCAGCTTCTAACTCCAGACGATTCCTCGAGAGTCTTTTTAGAAAGGGAGTTAGAATAAAAATATTAGGAGGAGCTCTCAAGCCTAAGAGCAAATCTGCCACTGCCAGTTATCCTGTTGAAGTTTTTTTGTCAACTTTTGGTATAACTGACATTTTGTATTTCATTATTCATGAAATAAATAAAACATTTACTTTCATTACACCATTTATTCTGTTTTGAACAAATGAGCATAATCTTGATAGGATTTTTAGCAAACCCTCAGCCATCAACGGATTTGATAAGCATATACTAACTACCGTTTGAGTTGAGCTAGCATGTAGATTATCTAGGTCTGTTTTACGTATAATGTTGTGCTAAAAGAATGAACTCTCTTAGACTTTGTACTATGATATTGAATACATAGATTTGGCCAATTATCACGAGAATTGACTACCTAGTAGCGTGTGTTAGATGCTGACTTATTCTTGATTTAAGGATAGGAATAACACCTACTACGTATAAATAGGTGTAGATTTAACAACGCATTAGGTCAGTAATGAGACTAGCAATATATTAAATACATAGACTTTGTTTGCTACGATACTGAATACATAGACTTGGTCAATTATTACGAGAATTGACTATCCGGCGGCGTGGGTTAGCGCTGACTTATTCCTAATTTAAGGACATGAATAACATCTACTATGCATAAATAGGTGTAAATTTAACAAATCATTAGATCAGTAATGAGACTGGCTATGTATCGAATACATAGACTTTGATTGCTACGATACTGAATACGTAGACTTGGTCAATTATAACGGGAATTAACTACCCGGTGGCGTGTGGTAGGCGCTGACTTATTTCTGATTTAAGGACATGAAAAACACCTACTACACATAAATAGGTGTAGATTTAACAAATCATTAGGTTTTTAAAATTGTTGTCTTCTCTTGGAGCAAAGATGAACCCGCTGTATTGAAGTAGAAGAAGGTATTGTCTTATCTCCCGCTTCAATTGAGAACTCTTTGTTCACGTGAACTGAGAATCAAATGATTCTTGACGCACGCGCGTCAGGGAATTTATGAAGAAACTCAAAGTAGGATCTCCACTTCGAGAATCAAATTAGAGTTGGGCCACGTGGCTTGGACTCGAAAAAAAGAGGGGGGGGAGGAGGGGCTTTTAACTCACGTGAGTAAAATGTGAAATTTGGAGAAACCTAACTCCTTAAAAGGTTTGGTTGTTCAAATTTATTTCCTCTTGGGGCAGAGATGAAATCGGTACTAGAGTGAAAGATTTTGATATTGTGGGTGGCCTTAACTGTTGGGTAGTTTAGACCAAGTGAGAGAAATGACGAAGAATTTTTTATTTTGGTCTTAACTGTTTGAAGATTTGACCAAGTGGAAGTTTGGAGACTGTGACTATGCAAAATTCTGATCATCCAAAATTGGTGAATGGTATTTCTTGGCTATTAGGACATGATAAACCTGAGTTCTTCATCGTAGAGCAAGTTATCCCAAGTACACTAAGCATAGTATTTCTTCAAGAACTTCCCATTAATTAGCATCAACATCTTATCACCATTTTGAGTGATCAAGTGATATGCTCCATTTGAATAGACTGCATCAATTATAAATGGTCCTTCCCATTTCGGTTGGAATTTGTCTTTCTCCTTGGAGTTAAGAATCACTGGCCGCCGGACAGTGAGTACCAACTCTCCCTCCTTGAAGACCCGATGCCAGACTTTTTTGTTGAAGGTTTTAGAAATTCTTGCTTGATATAACTCAATTTGTTGTTGAGCTTCCAAGTGTTTTCCATCCAACATCTCAAGCTCTTCAAAATGTTTTTGATGTTGCTCATCATCCGTCACTCTCGTTGCAAGTGCGATACGAAGAGACGGGTTTTGTATCGCTAATGGCAGGACGACTTCACATTCGTATACTAAGGAATATGGGGTGAACCCAGTCAGTGTTTAGACAGTGGTGTAATAAGCACAAAGAACCTCGCCAATCTTATCGTCCCAATCTCGTTTATTAGTCTTTATTAGCTTTGCCAAGATCTTGATAATGGTCTTATTGAGAAGTTCAGCTAAACTATTCACAGAAGGATTATAAGCTGTGGATAAAACATCTTTGATTCTAAACTTGCTGCAGAATTTGACAAAGGCATTGCTGACAAATTGGGGGCCATTGTCGTGCACAAGTCGTCTTGAGACACCGTATCGATAAATGATATTGTACTTGATGAATTTGATGATATCGCTTGTCTTGACTTCTTTGAGTGGAATTGCTTTAGCCCATTTAGAGAAGTAATTCATGATTGCTAAAATAAAGCGGTCACCATTTGCTGATGGGGGGAAGATAGGTTCTACCACATCCATTGCCCAGGTTTCAAATGGCCAGGAGGTGGTTAACGGATGCGGGTCTTCTGGTGGCTGATGCATGTAGTTGGCATGTATTTAACATGCATGGCACCCGTCTTGCATATACATGCATCTTTGATCATGGTCAGCCAATAATAGTCCAATCTCCTTAGTCGATCTACTAACGTAGGACCTGGTTGATGTGCGCCATAGGTCCCATCATGCGCTTCTTTGAGGGCTTCTTCTGCTTCCTCGGTTGAAAGGCATCGGAGTAGTAAACTATCATATGTGTGACGATAGAGTGTTTGAACCCCATCATCATAACAAAATCTCAGTGCCCTTCTTCAGATTGATTCTCTTCCTATTACATCTTTCGGTAAAACACTGTGTTTCGGCCAAGAAAAGATGCTTCTTTGTAGTTTTCATTTCAAAAAGTTTCAAAATGAAAACAAATGAAAGATTACAGCGTAACTATCTCTAATACAAAGACAATGATCTCACTCTCTTATAAAACACGTACAGAAGTCACTATGTAGTGAGCTCTTGCTTGCGTGGGTTCTTTCCCTGTGCCGGGGACGCGTCGTCCGTGGACCACCGAGCAACGATCATCAAATTGACGGGTTGAGTTTATGTTTCGCTATGGAAACAAGAACTTAAACAAATATCTTAGTTAAGTAAGATATCTACTCTTTCCAAGATTTAAAGTGAAGCTTAAACTCAAGGATTCTCCTAGTGAAATATTCTTCAACTCTTTCTCTACTCCTTTTCCAAAATCTCTAGCTCTCTCCAAAATTCTCAGATCAAGCTCAAGATTCAAGATCCCCTTGTTTATAGCTGTAGGAAGCTATTTATAACCTTTAGGAGGTGTAATTATTGAAAAGAACACAAGTTGTGATCTGCCAGAATTGCATAGTGGGCGAGACACTTTTTGTGTCTGGGCTCAAAACTGTCTCGCCAAAAGGGTCGGGCCTAAAACTATCTCCGCCAAAGAGGTCGGGCCTCCCCCTGTTGTAACTGCTCCTCCTCTTTTTAAGACATGTTTAATGCCCCATTTATGCGCTTAGTGGGTGTTTTTTAAGGATATAACTGCCCACTGATGTAGATAAAAGGTTAAATGGGCCCTATAAATAACAATAAAACACATGTAAAATATTTTAGACACAATAAGTGTCTCAGCAATGGCTGAGACACAATAAGTGTCTCGAACATGACCGAGACACAACATGTGTCTCGGACATGGCTGAGACACAACATGTGTCTCGAACATGGCTGAAACACAATAAGTGTCTTGTACGTGTATGTATCAGTTTTACCCCTGTGGTTAATTTCCTTAAGTTTTGATGATATCATTCGTCAAATTCTCATGATTAAATCACACTTGTGGTTCATCGGTAATTTTCGATGCCTGCAGATACCCTGTCTAAAATTTTCAGTCTCCACTATATTTTGTCGAGGAGCCTAGAATACTTTGAATAAGATGAGCCTTGCTTCTGTCTAATGTTGAACTTCATAGAAGAGGCCTGTATCTTCCTTCGGTTTTCGAACCGTGGCTACGCGACGTCACTAACCATATTCTGGGATCGATAGCTGTTGTGTTTGTGTTTTGATTGAAGTGATTGAGTCGATTTCGAACTGATTATCTTCATCTTGAAAGTTGTAACTTGGGTTATGATTGAGTTCATAGGAGTATTAGGACGAATGTTAATCCAACCATGTTATCTCATTATAGTGGGAGATGACTGCTCATCATTACCGTTACGAAGGAGATGGCATATGATTTTTCTTCAATAATGAGGATTTAGAGAAGAGGCACTGTCCAACTTACTGAGCATCCTGAATCAAATTATCCGTTGTAGGGATAAGCTATGTAGAACTCAGCGAAAGCTTCTGAATATAACTTGGGGTCAAATTGCTTTGAATACACTGTTCGAGAGGTTATATGAAACGTCTCAAATCACGTGTAGAGGCTAATCGTCAAGTTTTTGAATTGCCGAGACAGTTGTTGGCTTTCTTCGTGCACGACACTTTTGGTGCCTCGCTCAGTCACCTTCAGCCTAGACACATTTTGTGTCGTGCTCAAAGGAGCTAACATCGAATCCATGCTTTATAAACCCGACGGTTCGGGTCTTTTTAACTCTTATTATCCCACATTTTAGAATTTAAAAACTTTCTAAATTCCTCCTTACCTCTATAAAATCCCCTAAATCACTCTAACCCCATAGATTTCTCATTCTTTGCTCGAATCCGTTTGGATCTAGGGTTTTCTTTCAGTTTTCCTTAGATTTAATCGATTTTTCTTCACAAAGTCGTGTCTTTTCTTGATCCCCCATTAGATCCGACGCCTCCTCTCCCCATTCTTTGCCTTTTCGAGCCTATCTTGTCACAATTTTCATCACAACCTGATCAAAACCTGACTTTTCCAAGCAAAAATCCCATTTTTATCATGTCTCGCTAAAGATTTCATGCTTCCAAGGGCAAATCCACCCCCGACCCTCTGAGACTGAATAATCAACTGTTCCAACATTTAGGGGTGAGTTTTTTTCTTTTTTGGGAAAAATGTGCATGTTGTGTTGAAAGTGGGACTTTTACGTAAAAATCCTAATTTTCTCTCCTTCGCGAGGCATTCGGGAAGAGTTGAGATTCTCCTTCGTGAGGATCTAGGCTAAAACGACTATCTTGCATCGTCAAAATACTCATAAAAATGAAAAAAATGAGATTCTGACTGTCTCGCGCTTGCGAGATAGTCTGAATTGTCTCAGCCGCTGGCGAGACAGTTTGGACTATCTCAGGCATTGGCGAGACAGTTTAAACTATCTCGGCATTAGCAAGACAATTTGGACTGTCTCAACTACTGTGAGATAGCTTAGACTGTCTTGACCACTGCAAGACAGTTTTCTCATTTTTTAGATTTTCTGACTAAGTGTATTCCACACCAAGTATTGATCCCTGGGCTTGTTCTGATGTATTTTCTCTATATCTTGCAGTTGAATTTCTTGCTACGGTATTTACTGCCCGCGATTCGAGTAGGCTGAATAGCACTGCTTTCTTCTCTTCTCGTGAGGCACCCTTGATAGCTGAAGCTCTCCTGCTTGGCCCCAGTGCAGCTCTGGAGTTACTAGAATTGCTACAACAAGGGGATCACCGTACATTGCGGAGGTTAATAATTGACGCTCTACTGGCGAAGAATGCAGGCTCCACTGATATCATTTAGAAATCTAGTTTTTTGTTCAGGGATTCTGTTGAAGACCCAGAGATTCTATCTTCCCACTCTGAGCCCTGGCTATATGAAGGCAATGGCGCTTATCTACATCTACCTTCTTTCCCCCACCATCACTCGCTGGTGCATTTGTGCAACTTGTCAGTCCGAAGGAATATATCTTGAAGATTGACCGAAGACCAGGAGCGCGTATATTGTGGGTACGTTAGCTAAGTTGCTACCCCAGGCTCTAGCGATAGGGGTTATATTCGTAGCTTTATCCTAAAATCGCGGGTCAAGACAATCCACTTCATGATGAGCTGATGGTTAAGGCTGACACCGTGAAGAATCACCTGGCTAGAATAGGAAGGGAGCTGCCAGCCAAGAAATACCGATGCTTCAGTTGGGTCCATTCTTCTGGCGACCGATGGTGGACGCGGATGACCGAATATGTCCTTGGTCGGTGGGGTCCAGAGCTTTAGGATAAGTGCTTGTATCTCACCATTCGAGTGAGCATGTATGGGCTCCCCATTAGCGTGAACCACTTCTTCACGCTCCTGGAGATCAAAAATCTGGACACTAATACTTTTATGATAAGGAACAGGGAGTTGGGCCTGCTGCTCTATAAAATGATGAATGTATCCGGCTTGCCAATAGGTGATGCACTGTTTCAAGAATACTTCCCCACCAACCATCAACTAAACTGAATGAAGGAGACAGGTTATGCTGGATATGACAAATTGTGGGAGTTAACTTGCCACTACCAAATAGTAATAGCGTCCATTGATGTGAAGGCTAAGAAATGGCTAAAAGTCAGCTTAAAGCAGTTTGCTAACTATTTATTCAAGCACCTGGAGGGTCCTTATGAAGTAAGCAAGCTGCAACCTCTAAATCCCTCTGACATCAACAAGCTGATTGAGAAGACGAAAGCTCAATCATATACCACTCCAATTTGCTGAGGGTAAGATCTGGAAGGGCCCCAAGTTCGAGACTTTCCTATGGCATGCATAGAAGTAGATAAGGCCGCAAACTCTTCTAGCAGGCTACCTAGCCCTATGGTTGAAGAAATGTGTGATCCCACATCAAGTCTCCGAGTCAATGCCTCTAGAGGTTCTATTTCTAGCTATTGAGCTAGTTGTTGGTCATCGACTTTCTCTTCTTCTGGCGATGGTAGTGGATATCCATAGCGGGCTTCGATGCTTAGTCATTAGCTTTATGCAGAGAGGAAAGAAGCCTTCAGACGAGATCCTGGTCACCAAGGTTGAATTACCATATACTTACCTGATCACTTGGCTTGTCCTCCATCGTCCAGATCTGATGACGGTACCCGAGATGGTTGATCTTGAACTCCCCTTGCTACAAACATTGGAGAGGTGTAAGTGGGGAGCAAGACAATGGCACGAGGTGTCCTGTCAATTCAAGGTCACCAACTGTTAAGAATTCTTTAAGTGTTTCCCAAACTTCTCGGGTCATTATGATGAAGTGCTTGTGGATGCTGTCGAGCCTAATGGAGACCAAACTATACTGGATCTTTGCTGTTTCTCATGGTTAATAAATATTCGCCCTAGTTATCTTGTCTTCTGGGTTAAGAATTCATGCAGCATCGAGCCTTATCTTCGCTGTCGGTCCTCTCGCCAATTCGGCAATGACCAAATCTTCATAGGAAATCTAAATCGGGGGATGAAGACCCACGGAGGTCTAATTGACGGTGCACACGCCTGGTATTAAAGTATCAGTGGCTGCACTAATATTAAATTTAACCTTCCAGGTGCTGAGCCCAAGCTTTAGATGACTTTTTTATTCTACAAGTGGCTAATCGTAGCAAATGCTCCTACTTCAAGAATTTAAGAAGCTGAAGTGGAGAGTAGGAGAGAACTAGTGCCAACTCATGTCATCCCCTACGAGCTGAACCTCCTAGAAGTCAAAGGGTAAGAAGAAGGTTGTTTAAGAAGAGAGCGACGAAGATTCTTTTGATGAAATATCTTATACTTGTGAATAAGAAGAAGAAGCCATTTGCCACGAGGGGATTAGGATAAGATATAAAGTGGTAGCACCTCCTTCTCCTCGTTGTTCTCCAACTCGATGAGATGAACTAGCCCGGGTTTCTCATCGTGCTCCATCTCATCACCAACGTCCTTTAAAATGACCTCGAATGAAGGTTCTTTTCACTTCCCCCAACATCATAAGTGTTGAGACTGGGAAAAAAAAGAAGAAGAGAGAGGGGCTTCTGAGCTCATCCTCCGGAAGAGAGTTCACCCATTGATGACCATGCTTGAGCCAGCTACTAATGCCAAAGTGTTGATGCATCGAAAGAAAGTTGCGCATAAGCCTCAGCGTCAAAGATTTCTAGCTCTGAGGCAGAGGACACTGATCTTTCGATTAAGGGAAGAGGTAAAATTTGTCAGCTTATTTTTAATTTTACAATCTCATTTGCAATTCATATTTTCTTCTTTTTCTTAGGAAGCTATGAAGAAGGCGAGATTTCAGCTGTGCTTTCCCCTCCATCACCCTTCATTTATGAGGAGACAAGCTTCACAGAGCAAATACATGAAGCTATGGATGAAGGCGCTTGGGATACTATTATCGGTGTAAACATTGATGTACCTCCTGTTCCCGAGGCTATCGTTGCAAGTATGAATACCTCATTTGGGTGGCAACTCAAAGAATTAAGGGAGTTCGACATTTCTCCTCTGCTAATCGCTTGTGCACTTCATGTTCTTTTAGAAAAATTTCAAGAAATGGGCGCAAGTGCTAGCCGAACGGAACCATCTCCCAGTACTTTGTTTTCTTTTCTTCACTTTGAAAATCTAATACGTTGTAGCTACAGTAGTGAAGGAAGAGGCTGAGGAAG
>JBAKGM010019667.1:0-10188 GCA_037177215.1 Asparagus racemosus | reverse complement strand
GGACTCAATTCTATACCCATCAAAGTTCAACTTGATTAACTTCACACCATTTGATGGAAGAGGCTCACCTACACAACATTTAATCTACTTTAAATCCCACCTGGGGGTTATTTCGGGTAATGAGCCCTTGATGGTACAGTTATTCGTTGGCACTCTTCGGGGAGCTACCTTCAATTAGAACCGCCATCTCACATTGGGTAGCGTTTAGCTGGGACGACATGGAGACCATGTTCCGTGCTGATTTATTCGATGACGATGCTGAGATATCCATCGAAACGTTGTTGGATGAAAAACAGGAGGACGAAGAGACGGTAGATAACTTCGTCAATCGGTTCTAAAACAAGACAATGAATTGTCAGGACCCGATAACTAGAGAGTTCATTCTCCAGACCTACCACAACAACCTTTCGTTGGACATATTGGAAGCAATGGGAACGGTGCCCTCCGAGACATGGAGAGACTTGAAGGTGCATGGGGAGCAAGCTGAGCGATTCTTTAAGAGGAAAAAGGCAGAAAGAGGCCAGCAAGTAGCATATGCACACAAATAGAATTTTGTCCCACGCGGGAAAGGAAAGGAACATGCAAAAGTAGTGGACGCTAACCAAGCATTCCAATTGCAACCGCAGCAACAACCACAACAGTGAGCGCCATAACAATCGCAACCCCAATGACAGCCAAGGCCTCAAAAGCAGAAGTTGTCAGAATCGAGGTCCCCCAAGACCTACTCATTCAAGGAAGACGAGGTTCCTGGTATTTTCAAATACTTCCTGGGGAACAGTAAGATCTAGCTGCCACCGATCGTGAATTAGGAGGAGGCAAATAAAGTCACGGATTCGAGGTACTGCGTGTTTGGGTAGAAAGTGAGATTCTTTGTAGTTTCCATTAGAAATGTTTCAAAAATGAAAACAATTGAAAGATTACACGTGTATATCTCTCGATTACAAAGAAAATTGAATCACTCTCTACAAACTTGAATAGAAGACGCTACACGCGTAGTTCTCCTGCTTGCGTGGGTTATTTGCCTGTGCCGGGGATGCATAATCTGTGGACCACCGTTCAACAATCGCTGAATCAGTAAGATTAGATTCCTACTTCGCTAAGAAAACAAGAAAATAAGCAAATATCTTAGCTAGGTAAGATCTCTACTCTTCCTAAGAATAAGTCAAAGCTTAAACTTGAAGATCTCCAAGTGGAATATTGAAGGCGCTGCTCTTTCTTTGAAAATCTGCAGCTCCTAGTCTCAATTTCTCCGATCCCCCTCCACAGTGGGTATAGAGGGGTATTTATAGGCTTTAGGAAGCATAACTGCTGAAAAGAACATGAATTGTGGCATGCACATGTTGCATAGTGGGCGAGACAGTCTATAGTGTCTCGACTTAAAACCGTCTCGCAATGGGCGAGATAGTTTGTGGTGTCTCGCACCAAACTATCTCGCAGTGGGCGAGACAGTTTATAGTGTCTCACACCAAACTGTCTCGCATGAAGTGTCGGTCCCCTGCTGTTGTAACCGCTTTCCCCTACTTTTAAGGCATGTTTAAGGCCTCATTTCCCCCGCTGTTGTAACCACTTCCCCCTACTTTTAAGGCATGTTTAAGGCCTCATTTATGCGCTTAGAGTGTGTTTTTTAAGGGTGTAACTGCCCACTAACATAACTGAGGATCCCTACATGTTGAAAAGGTTAAATGGACCCCACGAACAACGATAAAACACGTGCAAATTCCTTCGGACACAATATGTGTCTCGCTGATGGGCGAGACACAAAAAGTGTCTCGCTAATGGGTGAGACACAAAAAGTGTCTCGCTAATGGGTGAGACACAAAAAGTGTCTCGCTAATAGCGGGACACAAAAAGTGTCTCGGCAACTGGCGAGACACAAAAAGTGTTCAGGACATGTATTTGTCCGTTTTAACCCTGTGGTTGATTCTCTTGAGTTTTGATAACGTAGTTCTTTAATCTCCTCATGATTAAATTATATTTGGGGCTCATCAACAATTTTTGATACCTACAGATACCCCCTCTAAAGTTTTCAGACTCCGCTGTATTTTGTCGAGGAATCTGAGAACTTTGGATAAGATAGGCATTGCTTCCGTCCAACGTTGAACTTTATAGAGGAGGCGCATATCTTGCTCTGGTTTTGAACTTTAGCTATGCGACGTCGCTGACCATATTTTGGGATCGATGGCCGTTGTGTTTGTATTTGAATTGGTTGAAATGATTGAGTTGACTTTGAACTGATCATCTTCACCCTGAAGGTAATAACTTAGATTGTAGTTGAATTTGCATGGGTGTCCGGACGAATATTCATTCAATTGCTTTATCTCGTCACAGTGGTAGGTTGTTGCTCATTATTGCTGGATTAAAGGCTACCCGTTGTTGGGATTAGCTTCAGAGAGATACTGGGCTCTAAATACATTGCCTCAAATTCACGTGTGAAGGGTAATCGTCAAACTCCTGAGTTGGCGAGACAGTTTTGCTCATCCTTTGAGCGAGACAGTTTCGGATGTCTTGCATATTTGCCTTCGAGCGAGACAGTTTTGAGCATTCTTTGGGCGCAACACGTTTTGTGTCTTGCCGAGCCTCCTTCAGCCAAGACACAATTTGTGTCGCTCTCGAAGAGGTCAACATCGAGTCCTTTATAAGCTCGACAGGTCGAGTCTTTTTTTATTTTATCGACCCACCTTTTCGAATTCAAAAACCCTTCAAACTCTTCCCTTACTTCTATAAAAGCCCAAAAATCCTTTCAATTCCATAAACTTCTCCTCGTCTTGCACGAAAAGACCCTTTTTCAGATCTAGGGTTTCAGTTTTCTTGACATTTTATTGATTTCGATCAGTTTTCTTCACAAAAAGTGTGTCTTTTCTTGATCCTCTACAAAATCCGAGACTCCCCCACATATTCTTGTGATTTTTTAGCCTTGTTTGTGTAGATCTTCATCAAAAACCAATCAAAGCCTGACTTTTGCACTTTTTTCGAATAAAAACCCTATTTTGATAATGTCCCCTAAGAGATATATGGCTTCCAAGGGCAAATCAGTCCCCCGAACCTTCGAGACTGAGGAACCAACTGCCCCGACCTTTGGGGGTGGGTTTTTTTCTTTTTTATTTGGATTTTGGATGAAAAATGTGCATTATATGTTCAAAATGGGATTTTATGTAAAAATCCTCATTTGTTCTCCTTTGCGAGGCATTCGGGAAGAGTTGGGATCCTCCTTCATGGGGATCTGAGCTAAAATGAGTATGTTGCATTGTCGAAATACTCATAAAATCACAAAATTGAGTTTCTGACTGTCCCACATTTGTGAGACAGTCGATACTGTCTCGGCAATGGCGAGACAGTTGTAACTGTCCCGACAGCTGCAAGACAGTTTAGACTGTCTCGGCAGCAGCGAGACAGTTTGGACTGTCTCAGCAGCAGTGAGATAGTTTGGACTATCTCGGGGGCTGCGGAATAGTTCAAGCTGTCTCGGTGGCTACGAGACAGTTTAGACTGTCTCGACCACTGCGAGACAGTTCCCTCAATTTTGATTTTGACCAAGTGTTTTGGTATGCTTCTTGGGGCTGATTTAATGTAATCATCTCTATGTCTTGTAGTTGAATTCCAAGCCGCCGCCTTTAATGCCCGGGAGTCCAGCAGTTAAATAGAACTATTTTCACCTCTTCTCGCGAGGCACCACTGGTACCCGAAGCTCCTTTACTTGGTCCAAGTGCGGTTCCAGAATTGTTGAAGATAATAGAACAAGGGCACCGCCGCACATTGCGGAAGTTAATAACTGATTCTCTGCTCATGAAGGATGCCAGCTCTACTGAGGTCATCTAAAAATCGAGTTTCTTGTTCATAGACTCTGTTGAAGACCTGGAGATTTTATCCTCTCACAATGAGCTCTGGTTGTGCGAAAGCAACGGAGCCCGCTTATATTTGCCCTCCTTTCCTCGCCATCAGTCGTTGGCACAACTGCGCAACCTGTCAGTCAAGAGAAGCATGTCTTGGAGATTGACTGAAGACCATGAGCGGGTTCATTGTGGGTATGTCAGCCAGCACTACCCCAGGCTCTAGTGATAGGGGTTATGTCCGTGGCCTTTACCCTGGGATTGCGGGCCAAGGTAATCCACCTCATGACAAATTGATGATCAAGGCCAACGCTGTGAAGAATTGTTTGGCTAGGATCGGGAGGGAACTGCCAGCCAACAAGCACTAGTGTTTCGGCTGGGTTCATTCTTCTAGTGATCATTGGTGGTCAAGGATGACCAGATTTGTCCTTAAACGGTGAGAACTGGAGCTTCAGGAAAAGGGCTTGTATGCCCCTATCAGAGCCAGTTTGTATGGACTCCCCATCAGTGCCAATCATTTCTTTGCGCTCCTTGAGACTTATGACCCGGATACCAACACTTTCTTAATGAAGAACGGGGAGTTGGGATTGCCACTACACGAGTTGATGAAGGTGTCTGGTCTGCCAATGGCTGATGCACCTTACCAAGAATACTTCCCCACTAATCGTCATCTAGGTCGTATGAAGGAGACAAGTCATGCTGGGTATAAAATTTTATGGGAGCTGACTTGCCATTACCAAGAGGTGATAGCGTCTACAGAGACCAAGGCTAAAAAGTGGGCACAGGTTAGCTTAAAGCAATTCACTGATTACTTATTCACCAACTTGGAGGCTCCTGGTGAAGTAGGAGAATTGCAGGTGCTGAATCCTTCCAATATCAACAGACTGATCGAGAAGTCAAAAGCTCAGTCATATACGACTCGGTTTGCTGAGGGGAAGATTCCAAAAGGCACTAAGTTCGAAACCTTCTTATGGCACATGCAAAAGCAAATCAAGCCACAGACTCTTTTAGCAGGTTACTTGGCTATTTGGCTAAAGAAATGCATGGTCCCACACCAAGTTTCCGAAGCCATGCCTTTAGAGGTGCTTTTCCCTGCTGTCGAACTGGCCACTGGTCACCGACTCTCTCTTCTTCCGGCGATGATTGCGGATATTCACAGCGGACTCCGGCATTTGGTTTCCAGCTTCCTGCAACAAGGAAAGAAGCCTTCCCACGAGATTCTGGTCACCAAGGTTGAACTTCCGTACACATATCTGATGACCTGGCTTGTTCTCCATCGATCGGATTTAATGACGGCACCAAAGATAGCTAACCTTGAACTCCTGCTTCTACAACTCTTGGAGGACTGCAAATAGAGAGCAAAGCAATGGCATGAGGTATCATGCCAATTCAGGGTTAGCAAGTGTTGGGAATTCTTTAAATGTTTCCCACACTTCTCGGGTCGTTATGATGAAGTAGTGGTCGATGCTACTGAGCCTGTCGGAGAACGGACGATTCTAGATCTTGGCTACTTCCGGTGGTTAATGAATATTCGCCCCGGTTACCTCCTTTTTCGAGTTAAGAACTCATGCAGCCTCGAGCCCTATTTCCCATGCTGGTTCTCTCGACAATTTGGTTATGACCAAATCTTCGTCGGAAACCCAAATCAAACGATGAGGACACACGGGGGACTCATTGACGGTGCACGCGCTTGGTACTGGAGCATTAGCGGCTACACCAATGCTAAGTTCAGCCTTCCCACCGCTGAGCCTAGACTTCAGATGACTTTCCTATATTGCAAATGGCTCATTGCTGCAAATGCTCCCACTTCAAGGATTTCAGAAGCTGAAGTGGAGCACAAGAGAGAACCAATGCCAACTCGTGTTTCTCCTTCACGAGCTGAACCATCTCGGAGATCTAAGTGCAAAAAGAAAGCTATTCAGGAAGAAAGCGACGAGGAATCTTTTGACGATACAATTCCAACTTCTGAAGAAGAAGAAATTATTCGTTCTAGGGGACCCAGGATAAGGAGTGAAGTGGTAGCTCCTCCTCCCCGTCGTTCTCTAGTCCGCCAAGATGAGCTGGCGCGAGTTTCTCGCCGTCCTGCAAAGCGGCCCCGGATGGAAGTTCTTTTTACTTCACCGCACTAAATGAGCGTTGAGACTAGTGAAGAAGAAGAAGAAGAAGAAGCTCCCGAACCCCCTCTCCAGAAGAGAACTCGTCCTTTGACTATAACGCCTGAGCCAGCTGTCATCGCTCAGGCTTCGATGCATCGGAAGAAGCTCGCTTACAAGCCTCGTCATTGAAAGTCTCCATCTCTTGAGGCTGAGGGCTTTGATTTCCCAACTGAGGGGGTAAGTAAGATTTATCAACTTATCTTTTATTTTGAATACTTCATTGGCGATCCATATTTACATTATTTTCTTTAGGAAACTCAGAAGAGGGCGAAATCCAAGCCGAAATTCCCCCTCCATCACCCTTCATCTACGAAGAGCCAAGCTTTGCTGAGCAGATGCATGAGGCTATGGATGAAGAGGCCCAGGGCGCAACCGTTGGTTCAAGTATTGATACCCCTCTTACTCCCGAGGCATTTATTATAGGTATGAATACCTCATCTGGGTGGTAACTCAAAGAATTGAGAAAACCTGACTTTGTTCCTTCGCTAATTGCTCATGCGCTTCGTGCTCTTTTAGAGAAATTTCAAGAAATGGGCGCCAGTGTTAGCGAAGTGGAGCCAACTTCAAGTATGAAGTCTCATCTCTTTTTTTCTTCTTTTTTTATATTGGGAATCTGACACATTGTTACCACAGTGGAAGAACACGCTGAAGAAGAAATAGCTCCAGGCGAAACACTTGGAGAATTAACTGAACCCGCGGAACTAGCTTCAGTATATACATATATCATCATAACTTGATATATATATACACGTACTAACATCTTGCATCTCTTGTCTATATCACAGTGGAAGAACCGATGGAGACAGAGCCTGTGTGTGAGGAGAGCCTTGGGGAGCTCTCTGAACCGAGCTTAACTCAGATGATCTCTATTTCTGAGTCCGATCACAAACTGATTTATGATATGCTATCGGAACATGCTCAGAGAGAATCTGTTACAGAAGCCGGCTCTTTTGCATGTATATATCTTATTACTCAGATTCTTTTGATTATCGATAGTTGATAAGTTAATGGTATTTTCTCTTGTAGCTCTTGTCTCTACTGCTGCAGAGCCAACTAGAGAATCTGCAGCTCCAGAGTTGGAGATTCAGCCTATTGTTTGTCAGCCTGAGTCTAGTGTTGTCCTGCCTGTTGCTGAAAGCTCTCTTATTCAACCCGGACCACCGGCTACTCAAGCTGAACCCGAATCAATTTTAGTGGTTCCCGAGGTTGAACCGATAAGTGCGGGGCACATGGCACAAGCTGAAGGATCTTTGAGCCGCACCGGTATATCTCTCAACCCTGAAAATTTTAAGATTTAAAAATCTTTTTTAAGCTTATACTTCTTCCTCCACAGTGCTCTCGACCGTATTGTATGATTCAATCAAGGCGTTGATGTTGGACGAAGATCCGGAGAAGGCGGTTATCAGTGCAGAACTCGCAAGTTTTACTTTTCTCCTCAATAATATTATCGAGAGAGTTATAAACAAGGGCTCCTCCTTCAACTCTTTCAAGCGACTTCTCGATCGGCACATAACGACTATAAGAGAAGAAGGCTTCTCTGATTTAGCGGACTCCATTGCAGAAGATCTAATTCAGTTTCAACAAGAGCTGGAGGAGTTGCAAAGACTACGATCCGGTGGTGCTTCTTCGTGTATCTCCTCCTGAGTCGAGTCTATCATAAAAGCCAAAGAGGCCAGGAGAGGAGTTGCTGAACAAGAGTTACAACAAATGCAGACTCAATCTGAGCACCTCAGGGCGAGTTTGATCACAAGAGAGAGAGCGAAAGCTGACTTGCTTCAATCAATTGAGCTACAGAATGCCGAACTTGCTCGTTTGTAGAAAGTCGTCAAAGATACCAAAGAGATGTGGGATCTTCTAAAAATTGATCTGACTGGCGTTGAGAAGGCTTGTTCTAAGATAACCGAACAAATGAGGGCTGCCGATGAAAGGTCTGCTGAGCTAGAGTAGGAGATCATTCAGATTTTAACACCCGATGATGCCTCAAGAGCCTTTTTAGAGAGGGAGTTAGAGCAGAATTTCAATGAAGAGCTCTCCAACCTAGAGGACAGGATTCGCCGCCACCAGTTATCTCCTTAATTCAATTTTGTTAACTTTCTGCTGTAAAGTCAACATTTTGTATTTCTCCCTTTGTTAAATAAAATTCTTTTATTATGCCATCTATTTTGTTTTGAATCAATGAGCATAATCTTGATAGGATTTTTAGCAAGCCCTCAGCAACTTCAACGGATTTGATAAGCCTTTACCAACTACCGTTTGAGTTGGGCTAGCATGTAGATTATCTAAGTCCGTTCTACATATAACATTGTGCTAAAAGAATGAACTCTCTTAGGCTTTGTACTATGATTTTGAATACGTAGATTCGGTCAATATTCACGCGTATTGACTACCCGGCGGCATGTGTTAGATGCTGACTTATTCCTGATTTTATTCATGATTTAAGGACAGGAATAATACCTACTACGCATAAATAGGCGTAGATTTAACAAATCATTAAGGCAGTAATGAGACTGGCTATGTGTTAAATACATAGACTTTGTTCGCTACGATACTGAATACGTAGACTTGATCAATTGTCACGGAAATTGACTACCCGGCGACGTGTGTGAGACTCTGACTTATTCCTGATTTAAGGACAGGAATAACGCCTACTACGCATAAATAGGCATAGCTTTAACAAATCATTAAGTCAGTAATGGGACTGGCTATGTGTTAAATACAAAGACTTTGTTTGCTACGATTTTGAATATGTAGACTTGGTCAATATTCACGGGTATTGACTACCCGGCGGCGTGTGTTAGACGCTGACTTATTCTTGATTTAAGGACAAGAATAACACCTACTACGCATAAATAGGTGTAGGTTTAACAAATCATTAAGTCAGTAATGAGACTGGCTATGTGTTGAATACAAAGGCTTTGTTTGCTACAATGTTGAATATGTAGACTTGGTCAATATTCACGGGTATTGACTACCCGATGGCGTGTGTTAGACGCTGACTTATTCCTGATTTAAGGACAGGAATAACACCTACTACGCATAAATAGGAGTAGGTTCAACAAATCATTAAGTCAGTAATGAGACTTACTACTTGCGGAATACATAGACTTTGTTTGCTACGATACTAAATACGTAGACTTGGTCAATTGTCACGGGAATTGACCACCTGGCGGCGTTTGTTAGGTGCTGACTTATTCTTGATTTAAGGATAGGAATAACACCTACTACGGATAAATAGGCGTATGTTTAACAAATTATTAAGTCAGTAATGAGACTGGCTATGTACTGAATACATGGGCTTTTTTCGCTACGATATTGAATACATAGACTTGGTCAATTGTCAAGCGAATTGACTACCCGGTGGCGTGTGTTAAGCGCTGACTTATTGCTAATTTAAGGATAGGAATAATACCGACTACGCATAAATAGGCGTAGGTTTAGGCTTTTAAAATTGTTGTCTTCTCTCGGGGCAAAGACGAACCCGTTGTGTCTTCTTTTCGGGCAAAGACGAACCCGTTGTGTCTTCTCTTGGGACAAAAACGAACCCGTTGTGCTGAAGAAGAAGGTATTTTCTTATCTCCTGCTTTAATTGAAAAACTCTTTGTTCACGTGATCTGAGAGTCAAAAGATTCTTGACGCACGTGCATCAGGAAATCTGTAAGGAAACTCAAAGTAGGATCTCCACTTTAAGAATCAAATTGGAGTCGGGCCACATGGCTTTGACTCAGAAAAGAGGGCCTTTTAACTCACATGAGTAAAATGTGAAATTTAGATGAAATTTTGGAAAAACCAAACGTTCAAATTTGCCTCCTCTTGGGGCAGAGATGAACCCGATACTCATTTGCGAAAAGAATCGAGAAAAGATTTTGATATTATTGTTGGCCTTAACTATTGTGGGTTTGGCCGAGTGGGAGTGATGACAAAGAAATTTTAGCTTTGGTCCTAACTGTTCGAAGGTTTGACCAAGTTGGAGTTTGGAGATCATGACTATTCAAAAGTCTGGCCATACAAAATTGATAAAGGATATTTTTTGGCTATCAGGGTATGATAAACCAGGGTTCTTCATCATAAAATGGGTTATCCTAAATATGCTAAAGATAGTATTTCTTTAGGAACTACCCATTAATTGGTATCATCATCTTATCACCGTTTTGGGTGATTAAGCGATATGCTCCATTTGAGTAGACTGTATCAATTATAAACGGTCC
>JBAKGM010019666.1:0-28567 GCA_037177215.1 Asparagus racemosus | reverse complement strand
CGCTTGGCGTATTAGGTTGAGGAGAAAAGTTTTAAATTTATACTCCCCGATCTAATACGTCGCGGGCTTGTTCGCGTTCCGTTTCCATGTATTTTGGGAAGCGGGGCGTGACACATTCATTCAGCTCGAAATGAGTTGTCATAACATGCATTTTGTTGGCTTCCAAAATTTTTTCTCAAGAGCACAATTGATGGCTAGCCACTGTAATATGCCTGGTAGACTTAGGAGTGAAGCTAAGAGTAGCTGCAAGTGACGCCAAAGCATCTGCATAAGTATTTTCAAGGCGGGCTACATAAGGGATGTAGAATCCTTTGAATGAATAAGCTAGCTACATCGTTGCTTCATGGTAAGGTATGAGGTCGCTGTGGCGGACCTCATATCCTTCTTTGACTTGATTGACGATCAATTTGGAATCGCCATAGGCTTCAAGATAGTTGACACCTATATCTTGAGGGAGTTGCAAACCAATTATAAGGGTATTGTACTCAGCCACATTGTTGGAGCATGGCCTAGTCAATGAATAAGTCGGAGAGAGGACATGGCCGTAGGGATCAATAAGCACTATCTTTACTCCTGCAATACTTGTTGCTTTGTGATTGCGTCGTGATGCACCACCGAAGTAGAGTTGCCACACTTGGTGTTCTGAGACGACATTCGACTAGAAGACTTCATCTAGAATGTCTTCGTAGAGTTTGCATGACTTAGGGATAGGATGATCCGCCGGGAAATCAGCTTTTGCCTGGCCTTTCACTGCTTTATGTGGCATAAACATCATGTCATATTGTGAAAGCAATATTGCCCATTTGGCTAGCCAAGAATTCAAGGATCCAGATTTTGTCCTGACTATTCGTAGAGGATTGACTCTTGAGATGACATGAATAGATTGACCAGTCAGGTAGCATCACATCTTTTGGACTGCGAAACCCAACACTAGACATTCCTTTTCGACCGGATTGTTGCGATGCTCAGCACTAACATAGTCTGACTGAGATAAAATATAACTTGCTCGTGACCATCGTCATTATTTTGAGCAAGAAGTGCTCCCAAAGAGTGATCCATAGACCTGACATAAATCAAGAAAGGTTCACTTGAAACCGGTGTGGCTTTGTGAGATATTTCTTAACATCATCAAAAAAATTTTGACAAGCAGCGTCCTAAATGAACGAAATGCCCTTCTTCATCCACCTCTGAAATGGTTGAAATTTTACGAACAGGTTGGATAAGAACCTGTGGATGAGGGCTAGTCATCGTTGCAAACTTCTGAGATTTCTCGGAGGTGGCATCTCTTGGATGACTTTCACTTTTTTAGGATAGATGTGTATCCCTTTGGATGTTACTATAAACCTAAGGAACTTGCCTAATAATACCCCCAGGAAAAACTTGGTAGGGTTAATCTTGAGTTCACGTTTACACCATTCTCAAGTCTTTGACATGATCTTGCTTGTGACGACTCTTACTTGCGAGGTCATTGACATAGCACTCCATCTTGCACAAATGTTCATGAAAAATTGTGTTCATCATGCCTTGGTAGGTTGGTCTAGCATCTTTCAGACCAAAGGGCATCATTGTATAACAGAATACCCTAAAGGTGTCCTGAAAGCCTTATGCTTCTAATCATCTAGATGCATCTTAATCTGGTTGTATATGGAGATACTGTCCATGAACGACATCCTCTCAAACCCACACGTATTATCAGTAATGACATCCTTGATAGGAAGGGGGAACTCATCCTTTGGACAAGCAAGGTTAAGATCCTTAAAGTCAATATAGATTCAGATTTTACCATTCTTTTTCGTTACCACAATGATGTTGGCCAGCCAATCCAGATTTTCTTCTTCACGGATGAACCCACATTCGATGAGTTTACGGATTTCTTCTCGATCTACTCCATTAACTTGGGATGGAAGCGTTGTTGTTGTTGCTTGACTGGCTTAACGTTGGGGTCATTATTAAGGCGATGTATGATCACATTATGATCCAAGCTAGACATGTCTTCATAACTCTAGGTGAATCCGTCAGTGTACTCTCAGAGGAGAGTTATGATTACTTTTTTCTCAATGAGTGATAAACTCTCATTGATGAAGATGGGTTTGGGATTGGCTTCATAACCTATGTTGACTTGATCACTTTATCTTCGGTGGGTGGTTCACTAATTTCAAAGCGTGATTTCCATTATGCTCCAAGATGTTTTTCCTAGGGATTGTCCTCAGGATCTTCAAACACTTTAGATTCAACAAGGCCCATGTTTAAACTATATGAAACCATGTTAACCATGAATTTATCAAACATAGCTCCAATACTGATGTTAGAATCCCAGGTAGACGTGTCTAAAGAGCTACTTAGGAAATCATTAGATGCTGGCTTACTTGTAAATTGGCTTCTAGGGAAATGTACTCGAGTCCATGTTTAGTTCGATTAAAACAATCAAAGGCCTGTACTTCTGGTATGAAGGGGATTAGAGGAACTCTCGGTCCTTGATTGAAGTTCAATCTTTATTTTATGGTGAAGTCGTGCCCCATTTTTGCTATTATATGCTGAGATTTCTAGCTATAATGAGAGAACTCTAGTACTTCTTTGACTTCATCATCTGAACTTAATAAATATGTCGTGATTTTTAGAAAACGATAGGATTTCGGGCACCTCCTTTAGCTTGAACTGTAAAGGTAGCGTCTTCTGAGCCATCTAGCTATTGATGAGTTAGATAAGACTCATTCACATGCATGTACAAAGTTGAGTCTAAAGCTAGCCTAGAAAATAGAGCTTCGACTCTTGAGCTTTCATACTCAGAGCCTAAAGAACAGTCATAAGCAAACTCAACTTTATCATTAAATATCCAGTCACCCTGATTTTCAGCTGACTGGTTGGTACACGGTTGTTCGAGGGTAATTACAAGTGGCTCAATTTCCTAGATTGGATCCGCATTTAGATCTGGTTCATTATCTGCTTCATTACCACTATCCTCATCATCAGGAAGAGCAATATGGATTGTATGATTATTGTCATATAGGAGAGAGTCGATAAAATAATTTTCCATTCCTTTAAAGGAATGCTTTTCAGCCTCAACCTTTTGTAGAACCCCCTGCTCATTGATATACTTAAAGCATTGATGAAGCGTCGATGGGACGATCATGTTGCAATGAATCCAAAGTCATCCAAGGAGCAGGTTATAAGGTGTTTCGGCGTCGATGACATAACAAGTCACTTCAGTCTTCAAGTCACTAATCTGACACTTGAGTTGAATTTTCCCAAGTGATTGGCTACTACTAGAGTTGAATCTGAAGATGGTAGCAATAGTTTTCAAAATCTTGTAAAGGGGGATGCCCAAGAAGCTAAGGAGCCTTTGTAGGATTATGCCTAAGGCAGACCTTAGGTCAATGTGAATCCTCTCGACCTTCGCTAACCCTACATATCTAGTATAATAGAGGGATCAGTTGTAATGATGCTTTGATAAGCATATCATCCGTAGTGAAGGTAATGCAAGGCGTCTGCTATTGGCATTGATAGCATTGTTTGTGTTCTTCATCCTAGGGAGGCTCAGAAATGTGAGCGAGAAATACCTCGCTATCATCTAGAGCTTTTTTCAAAGCCTCTCTCGTATCCTTAGACAAACATAAAAGGGTTAATAAGGTTATACGAGCCGGGATGTTGGTTAACTAGGCCATGATATCATATCGAAATGGAGCCTTAGATTGAGCTGTGGGATGTTGCAATGTTTTGTCAAACATAGTCTCCTTTTGATTCCAGTTCGGGTTATTTAGAGGATCCCAGCTGATCATAGTTCTTCATATAATCTTTGCCAGATCTTGTCCCTGTCATGACAATTCTCTCCTCCTCTGAATCTGTGAGTGAAGAGATTTGCGGAGATTCCTCTTCTATGATGGTAGAGATGACATTACAAGATTTCATCTTGCGTTTACCCTTCAATTTATATTTTGGAAGAGTCCAGCGTTCATCTTGGAGGAGGTCGAGATGAACCCACATCATTTCTCCCTTTGCTGTAGTGAGAGGGACCAAGCCTTGGCTTTGTTGATTTTGTTGGTCATGATTGACCACTTCCATTCTCATAGTGGGAATGGTTACAATTCCATCTTAAGTCTGTATTTCTAGCATAGACCCAAACTGAAGGGTCACTATGTTAGCAATGACTTTCTTCTGTTCAGGTCAAAGCTTGAGGATTCCTGAGTCGATAAAAGTTGATATTTTATCATTGAGGATATAACAGTTCTTTGTTGGGTGTCCCAACATTTTGTGATAGAGACAATATTTAGGATCCTTAGTCTTTCCAATCTCCTCGAGGTGCCGAGCTTTAGAAAGTTTTAACTGATTACCCTTCTTGAGGATGTGGAAAATAGCCACTGTATGCTCATCTTTGAAGGAATACGTGCGTTGAGCATTCTTCCTAGGCTCCCTTTTCTGGTTGTCGGGTTTTTTAACCTCAACCGCAAAAGTCTCTTTGGCTTTCAACTAGGACGATGGTCCCTGTTTGGTCTTACCTCGTTTTTTATTCAAACGGGGATCGAACTTGTTGAATCATTCTACCAATTTTTCTGCGATCTCAGCTTGCTCCATTAGGTCTTTCCAGGTATGCGCCTTGATAGCACCCATATGGGCTTTGACATGGCTCAGGAAATTGTGCCGACATGTTTAAAGTAGCATCGACAGTGGTTTATCCCGGCAATGCAAGCTTAAATTTCGAAACTGTTCGATGTAATCTCCTACGGAGTCATCACCTCTTTATCTTTCGGAAAGAAGTCTGGCCATGGTCACATCTGATTGTTCCTCATGGAATTGAGAGAGGAACTGAGATTTTAGATCAGCTCAGGACTTAATTAACCCTTCGGGGAGATTTTGGAGCCAATCAAAGGCTATCCCCTACAGGGTGGCAATGAAAAGTCACGCCTTAATAGCGTCATTCCCTACTACGTTTCATGTTTGTTGATAAAGTAGTAGATGTGTTGGTTTAGGGAACCTTTGCCATCAGATGTGTGTAACATCGGTGGCATGAACTTCATCGGATAAAGAACAGAATCCCATTTGATGGGAAAAGGTTGAGTAATCTCAAACTTCTTTAGCTCTGTGCGTTGTGTGAGAGCATTGAGCTACTTTTGTAGGTTCTCGATGGCCTTCGCCTCCTGCCTTGGTTTAGGAGGCGTTGATGTTTCCGATAAAAAATGATCAGAATCTGCATCTTCTTGATGCGTTTGTTCTTTTTCCTTGGAAAATTTAGTAATCGGTCAATTCCCTTTCTAAGAACTAGGGCGTGGTTGAGAAGCTGCCATAAGTTGACCAAGCATCTTTCCAATCACTCGAATCACTCTTCTGAAGCTTTTCTTTGGGCTTCTATCTAGAAGAGGAGATCTTCTCGCTCTGTCATATCTGCAGCCCATTGATACTCTTGACTCGAGCTAGGAGTAGCATTTGATGCTAAGACAGAATTAGCATCACTAGAAGTGGGTTGGTTGACTTGAAGCAGAGCTCGTGGTGCACGTACCTGGACGAGGGAGTAGTCAAATGGGATTGCCACCCCTTGCCCTGATTTAGTGTGACGATATACACCGTTAGTTTTTGGCAATATGCTCCCGATGCTAGGATAATATCTGGAATCACAAGGCCTGTTGGCATCTTCTTCTTCACCTTCAAAGGTAACATTGGTCATATTGACCATGACCTCTTGGAGATTATTATTACCCTGTCGGGCATGTCGTCGTCTTTTAATCCTAACGTCTAAAGGCTCAGGATTTTAGCTAAGGCAACTAAAGACTGATTCCTTTTCAGGAATAGCTTTACATTGGTAAGTATTTTGAAGTGCCGTAACTACTTCTCTCAGAGTCCTACGATGCTGATATTGGCATGATCTCTTCAGAGATAGGAAGTCTTTTAGATCAGTAGGAGTTCCAAGTTAGTTTGCGTCAACTTCGCCACTTTAGGCTTTAGTGTGTGATTGTTGCCTGTGACAGCATTGCTTTGACCTTTGCTTATCGTGGTCTGATGAATCATGATTAGTAATCCTATTCCCTTGTGGGTCTTTTGGTAAGGGGACTACTCCCTTCATTGCATCTGTTGAAGAAATAGAGGGAGCATCGCGAGATGCTTTAAAACGAACTCTCAAAGGGGTTGTGGATTGATGTTCAAAATCAGAAGATGTGTGAATATCATGGCCCTCTGTTGTAGCGAAGGTCAATACTTTCTCGCTCTGAGCAAAGTTCATTTGACTTCCAGCGAAGCTCAAATTGTCTTTGGTGAGATTCACCTTGAAACACGCGGGGGTCAAATTTGACCCTAGTTTCACACTATAGGGAATCTTGCGACTGCTCCTAGTGGTAGCTGTTGACAATTACTTAGAGGAAATGAATTCCTCAAACTTCTCTTGGTCAAATTCAATGACTAGTAATTTAGCAAAAGACCCGAGCGTCTTGGTGTTGCACTGTGACACAATTTTCTCCTTGGAAGAGAAAGAAGTCCCTAGTGGAGTCGCCATTCTATTTCTGGTCTTTTAAATAGCAATTAACACGATTGCCGTTCAAAGATTACAATCAAAATAAGAAAAATTTATAGGGCTAGGTTCTTTTCTATGTGCCGATGGAGCGTCGATCTTGTACTCCGTTGACAGTCTGACTAAGGCAATGAGTTTCTTGCTTGTTGATGATTTTCGATCTCTTGGAAGATAGCACAGTCTTCTCAGGATGAAGGAATGCTAAATAAAACCAAACGTCAAGTTTGTGCATATGCTCCGTGTGTTCAATGAACAATTTTCCCTCCTTTTATAGGCTAAGAGGGGAGAATTAGTGGCCATTAATTGTGGATTAAGTTACCATTAATTTAGGAAATAGTGGGGGAACAGTTATTCCTTGAAAATTGCCCTCAAAATGTTCAACTAGCGAAGTTTGCCTAATAGTTTCATGGATGAAGTTCACTAGAAGAGTTTGAGCAACATTCGTTGAACGTGGGTGGACCCTCTCCTTTACATCGTGGGTGGTGTGGCCCACATGGGTATTTCTGTGCGAAGCTTGCATATAACCAAGTTAACATACTTCACCAACGAGTTTGAATTTAGCACAACATTCAAGTCACGACTTGGTCGACTCGATGGCACCTTTCGACTCGGCCCAAAGTCTGAATTGGAAGTCGACCCACTCTTTACTCAGTTGGGTCGCGTAGAGGTAAGCTGCGTGGCAAAGTTCGCATGTTCTATTAGGCGAGCTTTGCTACAGCTCGTTATGGGCTTGAGTTTGGACCCATTTGAAGTATTTAGCCAATGGACGTTTACTTCTTGGATCCAAGCTGAACATTGGCCTGGAAAATATATTTTAACTGTTACACCATGCATAAATACGAACATATAAATTTCTTGCTTAGAGATTACCTTTCCAGGATCTTTTGGAAGAATCATCATGCATCTAATCTTGATCTTCAAACAACGGCTAGAGGGCAACCACACCCATAAGGTGAGAAGCCCCTGCATATCACCCTGTGACTACCACATAAAGTACGAACTTGATCAGAGAAGGGGATAATGGCTTTGTGAAGGTGTATGGTCTTTTCTCTCATTTATTCATTATGAAAGCCATATATCTATATATAAAGTGCTTAGAGATAACATCCTACACTCATTAGGATTATGAATATCTTTTCTCTAAGATACGATATTATCCACCCACTTATTTAGGTGTCTATCTTACAATAATAACCAACAAATTTCCACTCACACAAATGAGTGTGTGCCGTCCGTTGCTCCCTAAGCCGACTCTCTTAGTCGTTGACTTCCCGAGTCAAAGTCTTCCGGAGAATATCCTTCCTTTTTAAATCCATGTCCATACATTATTAGTGCGGTGTGGACAATTGAGAACCTACAAGTAGGTAGCCTTGCAGCTTGTTAGGACCAACATAAGGATCTACCTAAAGAAACAAAAATACACAATAAAGATGAAAGTATACAGTATCTCACACCCCTGATCTGATCAACCATGTCTCATCGTATCTTCTATCCCTCAAAGAAGTGTGCATGAACACTCAGGTCTGGCCTCGATTCATCGCATTTTTCAAACCTCACCCCTAGCATAAATAAGAGTTGCACATGTAATGCAATCAGGAGACATGTCAATCGATCATCCTCTGATCCTAAATAGTTGAGCACGTTAATCACCCACTTTCCTAACACTACCTCGTATGTACAGTATTGTCTCATCGCAGTA
Source organism: Asparagus racemosus (assembly GCA_037177215.1). NCBI lineage: Eukaryota > Viridiplantae > Streptophyta > Magnoliopsida > Asparagales > Asparagaceae > Asparagus > Asparagus racemosus. The sequence continues at coordinate 20,375 of JBAKGM010019666.1, read as the reverse complement.
GGAAACAGTAGCCAAAAAAGTGGACGCTCGTAACAGCCTTCCCATATAGCCCGATGTCTCTAAGGGTATAGCGACTACCCTCCATCACCGGTGGTCATCTATAAGGGCTCACACAGTGAGGGATTAGGGATCCATCCCTCGACCTTCTTACATCTGGTCCAAGCACACGTCATATGGCAATGTGCTATGGCACTTCTTTTCTCTTCCAGAGAGCATACATCATTAAATGAATATCGTAGAGACCCAAGTTCCATTACCCGTAATGAACTTGTCCGGCCATATTGCCTTAGGATATACCAGGGATCTCTCGACAACCCCGCACCTCATGCACTAAGTCAGATCCCCAGTCTGTAATCGTAAATAAGGTAAAGTGGACGTGGGGTTTCCACTTCAATCACTTCAGCATATAAGTATACATCAACCTCATCCTAACCTACTCAGGGAAACCAATAGAATGCTCCCACTATCGTGCTACCAAGTAACACAATAGTGTAGTCATTGCTTCAAGCCAAATTTCATTCGACATTCAGTCTTAGCTTTGGCAACTGCCACAACTCCGAAGGAAATCTCTTGTGTGATAAGAGTTTCTACCTATTGATGTAACTTTGTAATAGTGCACCCAATGCCCTTTTATGTACCCTATACACATCATAATACTCATATACTAGATGACGTGATAATCAAGCAATAATAAGACATAAGCAATCCCAGATATGCATATAAATGAGAAAAAAGACAATCAAATCAGATATAATGTCTTATAAAGCCATCATCCATAATAACCTAACTGTCTGAGGTCTTCAAGTAAATATTGTCACTAAAGACATAGCCCATAAGGCTCAAATGTGCTACATCAGCCACTCTGCAGCTATTCCTTTTATTAATAGATCCCCGATCAACTGTCTCATAGGGATACACTTAGCACAACCTATCCTTCTCTTAGTTCTTAATTAAGTGGTACTGAATTAGGATTTCATTCGATTTACCAAATTAATTTGGGCATATCATATAATTAGTAGTCAACATGCTATCACAATAGAGAATCACATCCTCTACATGTCGCGCCACAGTCAAATTCTGTAAGAATTTGCACAACTAGACTACATCCATTGTATATAGCACCACATATTCATTGGTAGGATCCTTTAACTTGTACACCTTGTGCTCAATTCCCTTGGGTATGAAACACAGGTCGATCCACATAGATTATCTTTTTCCAGTTCCGTAAAGGTAAAAGCAATCTCAATGTCCATCTGAACTAGTTCAAGATCCATTTGTGTCATAAGAGTCAATATCATGCGAATTGAGCCGATTCTCACCCACAGGAGAAAATACCTCTTTTAGTCGTTCACCCTACTACTTGGATGTACTCTTTCGCTATCAAGTGTGCCCAGCATCACTTAAACATCCCATCCTACTTGACCTTGAAATTTCATTTATTTTTAGTGGTATAGGGTATTGATTTGGAAGATTCATCAAGTCCTAGACTTGATTCTTCCTCATGAACTCAAGCTCCCCATCCATTACTGCTTTCCACTCTTTCGCTATAGACCCAAAAATAGTGTTCTCATATGATTTAGGCTCTACAAGAATATATGGTGCAAACATGAACATTTCCCATAGATCTCAAATATCTTTGGGAACTTGTCTATGGAATTATCTCTGAGGCAATAGAGATTCCATAGATGGCTCCAAGTCATCTAAAAAATATCACACTCCCACTGTCTCCCGCTAGAGGAACCAATTCCTCTTCCATTGTTGGATCCATGACAGTCTCCTCAATCTCGTATGAACCAAATCTTGACGTATTTCTTCTTTGTGCATAAAATCCTCCCTGAGGAACTCAATATACCACAACGCTTTCGGTCACAATCTCATCATGTTGCCCACATGTAAACAAAACCCAGAGAGTGTCTAAAATAGTGTATAAAAATATATTTTCCCATTCTGGGATCCAAACTTCTCATCCAATGAAAAGTTGTGTATGAAAGCAACACTCCCTTATTGATGTAGTGATCCAACACCGGCTCTCGGCCATCCATGACTCATATGGTATTGACCGTATCGATATCGAAGGTACATGGTTTAGAAAATATGTCACTATTAATAGCACATCTCCTTAAGACCTAATGGGTAGTAGCTATTCTGAACCATAACTAGCAAAGTTATATTCTTCATTTCTACAATACCATTTAATAGCAGAATATAGTATATCGCCAACTACTCTTGAGATAGTCCCCTGAACTTTCAAGATAGATACTCTCTTATGATTAGTGTGTAAAGCTCAAATACTTTTGCTTAACTGATTATCCACCTTATTGATTTAGCACTTGCAATAAATTCAAGTAGTCAATTAGGAGCAAAATGAGATACACATGATCGTAAGAGTGGCCTATAAATATGAGGAATCAATGTACTCCACTTTGTACCTTCATATATATATATATCAGTCTGCATTTATCAGGGTGAACAAATTACAATTGAGGTGCTCATAGCCTTGCCAAATAATTTTCTTGTGATTTTACCCACGAGACCATACTCGTAGAAGGACAAATACCCTAGTACATATATCAAGTAGGCCATTCCTGGCGAGCCTTCACGCACCCTCTAATGTGACGTAGTCTACTATACCATAAATCAAATCCAATCTTAATTTATGGCACAATATGAAATGGAAGATAACCCAATTATCTAGTAATAAGTCACATTCTAAAGTCAACTAAACGATTAGCTTGGCTTATATAAGCAGATAAATCTTGAAGCAACTCTAAGTAAGCTACCCACAAACGGGAAACAAACTAGAATCCCACAAGCCTGATTACTGAGAGACGATTCCTTACTTTTTGTGAGAACATATAGAATATCCTAAAAGATCTATTTGTCCCCTAAACTCAGAGGAGACCTTTATACAGCAACGCCCAGCACCATTACATAATCCCTAGCTAGATCTTTCTACTTCTATTCAGGACTCAATACTGCCTCTGCCCTGCAGATGCGATCTGCAAGTCCTGAAGTGTTCTCGGTTGTGCGCCCTTATTCGCAAAATGAAAGGTTTGTTTGCACTAAAATCAATGGATCTTTCCCTTATTAGTTAGACTTTTCACCCTTTAATTGGTTTTTTTATTTTAGAACTCATTCTGAAAAATCTCCTGGTGTACCCATTGCAACTAGGCTTTTAGCCTTGTGCCTCGGGTATTCAGCTTCCAAAGCTGAAGTAGACATTTTAGCCTTATACACACCCTGGTGTTTAGACTCCAAATTCACTTTTATTTGCACATCCGTGGATGTATCGCATCTGCGACGTGCAATAAAATTAACAAATATCTATCTTGGAGTTATGTAGCCTAGATAACTGCCCAAATCTGTCGCTACTAGCTAGACGCAGCTCCAGGTTTCTCATGATCCCTAACCATAGAGGTCATCATTCAAATGTGAATTTGATATTCTGCCTAGCATATTCAGCTCAATTAAATCTAACTTAATAATAAGAACATGGATCATCATTGAAGAGACTTATCCAATTCTCATATTAAGAGCATCCTAGAAGCTCTTTGCATTCAGATTATCGTCATAATCCTATCACCTCTAAATCTTGTACTGACCGGCCTCAAATCTCTAAGTCCGACTTGAACACTATTCCGACTCAGATGTTTTCGCCTTAGTTGTACTTGTCGTACTGTCGCTATGTTTAGAATTTCTGTGTGCAGAACTTTACAATTTTCTGTGTGCAGAACTTTACAATTCAGTCATTTTGACTGACAAAACTGAGTATCCAGATTAGTCTAACTATTCCCATAATATATTGACACAAAGCTCTTCAATTCTACTTTGTATTGGAGTAGGCCTCAATTTAATCGGAGTTGTACAGAGAAAGTTATGGCCTTCTAGCTACGGGATGTATACATTCACAGGATTCTATATTTCAGTCACATTTTACTGACAAAACTGAGCATTTAGTTGAGTCTATTGTTGCCGTAATAAAACGAATTAAAGGTCTGTCAGTTAGGTTCAGTAAACATCACATGAATCTGATACAATGAATAAAAGATATCGTGGTCGGAAGTTTGGGGGTCAAGACTGAAAAACTGTAACGCGTAATCTATCTAGTCGCAAATTGTATGCGATCAGTCCGAACTAAATTTATAAACGGCAAACTCCTGGTGATATGCATGTGGAACTAGAAAAGTAACATTCTACGAAATCTTCAATCACTCACATCGAATATTTGAGTCAAAAGTTAAAGTGTGTTTGAAGTTTAATAGGTCTGAGTGTAAATTTTGCCATGACCAGTATAGTCGTAAACATCATGCAATCACTCTAAAATCAGACCCTGAGTAGAAAGACCCCACGGCATAGATTTAGAAAACAAGTTTGTAGAGAATCTAGAATCACTTGATCAGATATATGGATGAAGAGTTATGCTAGCTTAACTTCAGGGCGTTAAATGCAAAGTCTGCAAAGAGTAGTCCAGTTCCAAATACGTTGCAGGCAGTGCAGTTATAACTGAAAATCTTAACAAGAACGCCCTAGTTACTATAGGGTGAAATTCCAAAATATCTTTCTAAGGAATCTAGAACCATCTCAATGGATATATGGTTCGAATGTTACGAACGTTTAAAGTTAGGAGGGTCCGATAAAAATCTGCAACAGTTAAATTCCGCAATCAATCCAAACTAACCTCTAGAACAATAAAACCCTCTGAAATCAGTCTATCTTTAGATAAATACTCATAAATAAGATTAGAGAAGGAATAACATGGTACCTTATAGTTGATAGACACAAATGTATAGAGAAAACTCGTCTCGAAATGAACTGTAAAAAAAAGATGTTTTCCAGGAGAGGTTCGGTCAAAGAGCGTGAAAGGACTTATGGAAAATTAGCTGAGGCTTTTTTCAAGGTTCTATTTCCTCGTATCTATCTATATAGGTTAGATATATAAATCTCTAGATAATTTCTTACCTATCACCTAAACCATGAGATGTTGCGCATAACCGGATGAGAGATGAGGGGCACATGGATCATGAGGTGTCCCACGAGGCTTAAGTTAAAGACACATTGGAGGGATGAGGTGGCAACGGATAGATATTGAAAAACATTCACTAAGAAGTAGTTATGTCATTTAAAAAACATGCAGTAAGAAACGACAAAGATCCTATAGTCGCAAATTAGAACATAAGCTTAAATTTAATATTATACAAACATGAGAATTGAAATCTTGTAAATAAATAAGGTGCTGGAATTTTGGAAAGGTTACACAAGGGGTTGGCCCTTTACGTAGACAGAAGAAAAATTAGCTAGTCTTCATCAATGCAAAAGAATAAGAAGAAATTTTAAGAGGAAAAGTAATTTTTATTTTTATTGTAAAACTAAAGTTTTACAGTATTTGAAGGTCAACTAAAATAAGCCCTCATATCTCCAAAAGAGTATTTACAAAATTTTCACATTCCTCACCCACTTTCTACCCCTATTTATCAATTACATGAACCAATATGAGCCCTTGGATCAAACTTGGCCCCAAGAATCAATTTTCAACTGTAGGATGCGAGGCTAGAAAATTCTCACACCGGATTCCAGCATATTTACGATTCTACCACTGGTTCACTAAAATGGCCAGATCTTGAGTACTACAACTTGATTCGTTGGATTTGTAATTGAAAGACAAGCAATCATATATAAGATTCCTAGCTGGATCAAATAAAATTATCCTATACACTTCCACTTGAAACATGTTATAGCACCTCCAATGATGAGCTATCGTGATTATGTTTGCTCCAATTTTTCTTAGATTTTACTTAGGCTTTTTCTTGGGCTTCATTGAGCTTCAATTGGGCTTAACATATATTTATTTGAGTTCTTATTTGTTTTTTTTTCCCTACAAAATAGGATAAAAACATAACATTAATCATATACTTTCATGAAACTTATTTGAAATAGGGGTGTGAAAATGCAATAAAACAAGATAATAATTAGTTCTTTCCACACTACCTCTCTACTATTTATTCTTTTATAAATTTCCTACCTGGTTAACTAAAAAGATTGATGAGTCCATGAGGAACTTTCTATAGGGCAGTACTACCCAAAGAAAAAGGATGATGAATCTTGTCGACTGGAGAACGGTTACATTGTGCAAGAGGAAAGGTGCTTTAGGAGCCATTCGTCTAAATCTTTTTAAATTAGCTATGCTCTGGAAATGGTTATACAAAGCTTTGAAAAGGTGATTATTTGGCAGGAGGTGTTTTATCGTCACTTTAATGTACGAATCAAAATGTGCTGCATATTTCATCATATATTCTGCGTTTTTCTTTCTTCTAGAATAAAGTTATCTCTTTTAAAGAACCTTTCCTAAACTTCATTCGCTGGAATTTGGGGAAGGGGTCTTGTTTCAGATATTGGGAGGATAAGTAGATTGGTGACAATACACAAAAAAGCTTATTTCCGTCTAGTTATTCCCTACCTTGGTCAAAAGATATTGCTGTCATGTCTCACGGGGTGTTTAAAAGAGGGCAATGGAAATGACATCCTTCTCTAAGGAAGGCAAGAAGCAATGAAGCAACAAAGGAGAAAGAATAACTTCTACTCCTCCTAAGGGAGTGTTTGGTTCAAGGAAATGAAATTATAGGAAATGTTTTCAACCCATTTTTAATAGGAAATGTTTTCCATCTAAATTTTCCTCTCAAAATAGTAAGAAGTTGTTTTCCTACTATTTTGTACTTTTTAAGAAATGTTTTTCATAAATGTCGAGTGAAGCGACACATGAAAACTCAATTATAGGAAAATTTTTATTTATGAATTTGTCATTTCTCTTAAAATTTTCCTAAAACTTGTGAAAATATTTTCAACCCATTTTTTATTCATTCTCTCTCTCTCAGGACTCTTTTACCTAGTTGTTGAATAAGAAAGGTGTCTTCATTGTAAAATCCTTTTATAGGACTCTTAATGCAAGAGGCGTCTCTTTTGATCACTTTGAGTGCATCTGGAGTTCAATTTTTCCTAATAAAATGTATTCAATTGGCTTTTAACTAAAAGAAGGCTTCAAACATAACAGTAGTTGTTTGAGAAAGGTTGATTGGGTGATCCTCACTACAACTTTTGTTCAGGTTCTTGTGAGGAAGAATCACTTTATCATCTCTTCTTCACTTGTTCCATGATATCTCAGTGTTGGGAGTAATTTATTGATCTTTTGCAAATTTTGAACTGGACTTCCTTTGATTCACTAATCAACTAAAATGTGAGTTTTATGTATGATAAATATTTAAAATTGCCATGGAATTTATTGTTTCCAATTTGTTGCTAGTGCTCATGGAAAAAAAAGGAGTGATTTGATTTTCAATTGGAAAGATGAAGTACCCTGGTGGTGGATCTTCAATCCGTGATGTTGCCTGCCTAGTCTGCATCATTGTATGCACTAAAGTGTAAGTGATGAGGATGCTAAGAAGAAGAGAGCTCTAGTCGGAGTCTCTTGTAGGGAGTGCGGCACGTGAAGTAATGTAGAATGGTGGGAGGAGTGAGGTGCAGCAACAAACTGACTGAGGACAAGCACTATATGAGAGAAGGTTGGTCTGGTGATAATGAGATTGTTGAGTTAGAAATGTGTGTGTTGCAAGTGCACAACAAAGTTGTACTGTAGAAAATGCCAAACAAAAAGGAGGGATTTTTTTGAAATTTTAAATTGTAATTTTTCTTTATGAAAGTTATTTGAAAAGAGATTGAAAGTTGGTTTATGGATTTTTCTTAAGGAAAAGAAAATAAAAACTAGAAAGAGTGAGAGAAAAGAGAATTGAACTGAAGAAAAGAAAAGAGGAAAGTAAAACAAAAATGCAACAAGAAAGAAAAATAAGAACAAGGGGTAGGAAAATGGAGAGGTAAAAGATCTTCAAAGAAAATGTAAAACTAAGGAAAGATGAAAACTAATAAACATAGGGACTATAAAAGAGAGATCAAGAGAATTAAACTAGGAAATTAGAATAGATTTCATTAGATAACTATTTATTAGATCTAGAAATTACTTTCTTTTTATTCATTTTTTAGAATTAAAAAGCATAACATATCATTCTAATTGAAGAATACACAGATTATCAAGATAGATTCTAAAAAAAATTAAAACTTATACATAGATAATTAATTAAAAATAATGATCCTAGAATATGAATAAGCATAAATTATCAAATCAGTTAAAGAAAGCATAACTTATCAAATTAGAATATTCTATCAACTATTATTTTAATTGATTAATCTCTATGTAAATAACTATGGCATAAAAGAGAACAATTCTAATTCTAATAAATAAGTTATACTAGTTTCCTCTTATCCTAATTATCCTAAGAATTTTAGACTCATATTTTACTAAATCCAAAATTATGAGCAAATAAAGAAAGCATGAATAAATAGCTAATAAAAGAAACTAATTATAAAAAAACCAAAAGCAAGAAAATAAACTAGCTATCTAAGCATGGAAATAAATCTACTCCTAAATTAAGTAAAAAAACTAACTAAGCATGAAAATTAAACAACCAAAACAAAGCATGAATTTAGTCTAAACTGTTTTCTAAGCATGCAATTCTAATTAGACAAGAAAATACAAAAACTAAAAAAGAAAACTCATATTGCAAGGGGTTGGCCTCTTGTGTAGATCAAAGAAAATCTTAAATTCTTCATCAATACAAGATTAGAAGAAGAAATTTGAAGTGGAAAATAATTTATATTTTTATTGCAAAATAAAAATTTTGTAGTACTTGGAAGGTCTTCTCAGAGTGTAGCCCTCCTATCCCCAAAAGAGGATTTATAGAAATTTTCACATCTCTAACCCTCACTCTCTACCCCTATTTATATATTACATAAACCAATATTAGCCCTTAGATAAAACTTAGCCCCTAAGAAACACAATTTCAGCATTTGATTTGTTTCTATTGATAGGGTATCAATACATGTATCAATACTCGTATAAACACCAGTATCAATACTAATATTATCGATACTAGTATTAATAATTCTATTGATATAATTATTGATAGTAGTATAGATACTAGTATAGATACCCAGTTCTCTCTTGTTGCGATTTTTGCTGAGATTCTCTTGAGCTCTCATGACTTGGGCTTCTCTTGGCTTCTTTTGTGCTTCAATCAAAGATCTTTAGAGCTTAAGATAATCTTCATTTGAGCTCTTATTTGTTTTCATAAATTTTCCTATAAAACATGGTAAAAACATAATATTGATCAGTTATTTGCATGAGACTTATTTGACATATGGGTATGAAAATATAATAAAACATGATAATTAGAGATAAACCAAACTCCCCACGAGATGTTTATATTTGGTGGCATCAGGTAGTGGACTACCATCTGTGGCTTTGAGCTTCATATTCAATTCGAGGGGGGTGTTTGGGTTGGTTTGGGATCTGTTAGCTCTGCTCTGACGACTATGTTTGCAGCAAACTTTTCTTAGGATAGTTGATAGCCACAAGGGGTTTGGGTGATCTCTAGTCCAAGAAAGTAGTGTAGGTCACCGAGGTCTTTCATCTCAAACTCTTATTGTAGGTGAGATTTGATTTGGTGGTGATGGATAGATCATTGCCAATGATAATCATATCATCCATGTAGAGGAGAAGGATTGTCTGGTGTCCACCAATGGAGGAAAGAAACATGTTTGGATCATTCTCGTTGGGCATGAAACCAGTGGGTTGCATAGCCTATGTGAAACGAGCAAACCATGAATGGGGTGCCTACTTGAGGCCATAGAGTGAGTGCCGTAGGTGACAATCAAGGCCTTTGGATTGGAGAAGTCTAGGAGGTGAAGTCATAGATATCTTCATTGAGGTTGTCATGCACATTTGGTATATGGGCCATTGCTGAGTGGTAGCGACTACGAGCAATGTATGTACAATGGCCATCTTGACAACAGAAATGAAGGTCTCATCATAGTCCACACAGTATTGTTGTGTGAAGCCCCTAACAGCTAGTCGAGCCTTGTGTCTCTCAATAGTCCTCGTAGCTAATATTGGTCTTTCCAAGAGGGAGGGGAATGAGATCCTAGGTGTGAGTTTGCTGAAGAGTTGCAAGTTCGTCTACTATTACCTGTTAAAACTCAAGAAATTTAATGCCATCGTGGGAAGAGTTGGGTTCCTCATAATTTGGCGGCATAATAATAGTGGTGCGAAATGCAATGGAGATGAAGTTGAGGTCAAGATATTTGGCTGGTGGTTGGCGGTCTCTAGATGGGTATCTCGACTCAGGTATAATCTCAATGATGGGTGGGTCATCTGGTAGGTTTGGTGGTGAGGGCAATAGATCCACTGTAGCAGAGGTCGAGTCAAGACTAGTTGTATGCTTGATGGATGGACTATCTTCTAGACTTAGATCCAACGTGGGAGGTGATGTAGAAAGACTGGGTGGGGCTATGATACCCAATGTGTCAAGGTCCAGGAATATGAGATTTGTGGGGGTGGATGGTGGTGAGGGTATAGGTGGAGATGGCAGAGTGTAGTAAGGAAGATGTTCAAAGAATGTTACATGTGGAGAGCTGAGATGATCAGAATGAGGATCGTAACATCGATATCCTTTATGATGAAGGCTGCAACAAGGAAAACACACATTACAGAGTGGGAGGAAAGTTTATTGTGCTCTAAAGGTGGAAGTTGGACAAAGCATGTGCATCTGAAGACTCGAAAATGAGTGTAGTTTGGCGGTGAGTGGTGTAATTGTTGAAAGGGTGTAAGGCCTATAAGTGTGGAGGAGGGAGTATGATTGATGAGATAGATACTCGTAGAAGACCCTCTACCCAGAATTGGATTGGTACAGATGTAGACAAGAGCGAGGATCTAGTGGTTTCTAGAACATGTCGGTGATGTCTTTCGGCAGCATTTTGTTAATGGGAATATGGACATGAACATTTGGCAAGGGTGCCTTGAGAGGTTAGAAATTTAGTGACTCAATAAGATGTGTATTCCGCATGCTTTGTTAAGCAGACTTCACTACAGCTTGTTGTGGGCTCGAGTTTGGGCCCATTTGAAGTGTTTAGCCCATGGGCGTTTACTTCTTGGATCCAAGCTAGATATTAGCCTGGATGAAATATATTTTACCTGTCTACAAGACCCCCCCACAAAGTCTTCAAGATCTTGTATTTGACTTGTAGTAGAGATTAAAATACGTTGGGTAATAGCTAGAGATGTACTGTTGAATGTAGCTTGAGTCGCCTTATTTGTTTGTATTCATCCAATTCTGTGTTTGGAACGAAGTTCACCCTCTCTATTGTTGGGGCAAAGTTGAGAAATCAGCAACGTTTGGCTAATTCTAGGTATCGGCGAGATTTGCCTTGATCTCTGGGCTGTGTGGGTGAGGTTCGTCAATTATTGATGTTCGCTAACTAGCGAAGGTCGTTGGGATTACGCCTTTGGATTTGCATCATGATCTGTGACTGAGATCTCTTGATTGAAGATTCATGAAATCCGCTGTAGATTTGACCGAGTTTTAGGCTAAGATTTAGCCTCTTTATCTGGTCCAATCAAATCTTAAAAAGATGTTATTTTCTTAGAAGTTTGGATTTAGAGAAGGCTACAAATAGCACTATTTCCCTTCTAAATTCTTCATCTTCATCTCCATCTTCATCTCCTCTATGTCTAAGTCTCCATCGCTTAGATCGGAGATGCTCCTCAATAGAGGAGCCAAAATAAAACAGCTCCAACAGGAGCTCGCCCCAGGAGGAGGCAACCAAGCGGATGAACTCCGCATACTTTGCTGACTGACGGATTTGCTATCAGTCGAGAAGGCCTAAAATGAGCAGATCATTGAGAATTAGTCAAGAGCTTGGGACGAGTTGAATCGTGATAGAGATGCTTGGAGCTTCGAGTGTCATGCTCTGTGTAAGACCGCTCGACGACTGAGATGGCGGTTGAATAAGGATCCTTGGAGCTCCACAAGTGATGACTCCAATAGTGATTGGGTTTCACAAATGTGAACTGAAAATGTAATTAGACATATTGTGGCTGTCTCAGGCCCGACATCGATTTTTGGTGCAAGAACATGCTTCTTCTTGTTGATATGCCTCACTTAGAGGAATAGGGGTAGCTCTTGTTTAACAGCTCTCTTCTTCTCTCTTGGCATAAGGTCTAGGAAGGAGTCAGTAGGAGCTTTTTTTTGTATGGGGAAAAGTTTAGCTTCCCATGTTTTGTGAGATCGGAGGACTAAGGCTTGTAGCTTGGTGCGGCTCGTGTTTGTTCCTCAGTCGTCACATTACCCATAGTTAGGAGTATAGGGTTGTAGCAAATAGCAATCAATACCCATCATCCCTGTAACTAGATAGTCTAAATATCGCCTTTATGTAATAGAGTCTTCGATCAATAAAAACAAACTTTTTTCTAAAATTATCCATCTTGGTGCATTTGATCTGTATGAACTTTACTTCTGCGGTAAACTTTAACTCTACATGGAGTTATTGTGTTGGAAGCGAGGCTCAAGCTTTCTTATGTTGGCGAGAATCGAATTGAGGTTCAGTAGGTAAAGTCTCAAATAATTGAATTAGACTTTTCTCAATTCAAAGACTTAGTGAAATTCGTCAAATCATTCTGGCGAAGTTCACTTTAGTGCCTAACTGAATGGTGTGAAGTTTATTTATTTATCTTGAGAAATAGTCAGTTGGGCGAAGCTAAATAAGTCGGTTAGGCGAAGCTCAATAAGTTAGTTAGGTGGGGCTTAGCGTGAGGATTTAAAATTTGAGTCCTTGATTTCTGTGCCTAAAATTATGGTGAAGTTCATCCAGAGCAAGATTCTTGATGATTTTATTCCTCTGAGGGAATTTTGATGAGGGGTTATCCCCATTCTTGGCTTCTAATGAGGAAGAATAGCGAGCATCGCGAGATGCTTTAAATCGAAGTCCTAAAGGAGTCAATGAGTGAGGCTAGAGATGAGATGCATTAACATCTTGATCTTTGCGCGAGGCGAGAGTCAGATTCCTTCACTTTTTGCGAGGTTCGTTTGGCTTGCAGCTAAGCTCAAACTCCTTTTAGCGAAGGTGGACTTTCCACACGCGGGGGTCACTTTGGACCCAAGATTCGTTCTACGACGAATTTTACGGCAAGTGCTCACAATTGCCGTTGAAGAGCTCATGGAGATAGACACCTCGAACTTCGCTTGATCAAATTCAATGATCAGCATTTCAGCAAAAGACCCGAGGGTCTTAGTGTGAGTTTGCGACACAATCTTCTCGTTGGTTGAGAAGGAAGTCCCTAGCGGAGTCACCATCCTGTTTTGGGTCTTTATGTATTGCAATTGACGAAGATTACAATTAAAAGAATACAATGAAACAAAGGAAAAATTTATATTTCCTGGGGTTCTTTTCTGTGTTCTGGTGGAGCGTGAATCTTGTACTCCATTGATGAACTGACTAAGACGTGGGTCTTTTGCTAATTGTAGATTGCTTGGAAGCTAACACAATCTTCTCTAGGCAATATTTCTTGAAGAGCTCACGTATGTGTGTTGTTGTTGTTATTTTTCCAATTTCTCTCCGTGTGTGTGTCGAATGAATGATCTCCTCTTATTTTATAGGCTAAAAGAGAGAGTTAATGGCTCCTTTAATTGTGGATTAAGTGGCCATTGAAGTAGGAGATGATGGGGGACGGTTATCCCCTGAAAATAGCTCTGCAACGGCTATCAGGTGGACTTCGTGACCTTGGCGAGGTCCGCCAAAGGCGTAGGTGAAGTTTGCTACAATTGCGGGTGAAGGTCATTGTGAACGTGGATGCGCCTTCTTATGAAGTGGATGACTCAGTCCACTTGATTAGATGTGGGCAGATTTCATCAATGAACCTTGTTATTGGGCTCGAATTTAACACAAAATTGGGCTCTTGGTGAGGCTCGCTTAGGCGACCTTCACTGCAGTCCGTTGTGGGCTTGACTCTGGGCCTGTTCAAAGTGTTTAGCCCATGGGCATTCATTTCTTAGATCCAAGCTAATATCGGCCTTAGTGGAAATATATTTTGCCCGCCTGCAAGACCCCCCAAAAGTTTTCAAGATTCTGCATTCAATAACAGGGATTGAAATACTTTAGGTAAATAGCCAGAGGTGTACTGTGTGAACGTGGCTCGAGTTGTCTTGATTGCATAAAACTTGTCTTCATCTACCTACTTGGTTGCCAGAGGTGTACCGTTGAACATAGCTTTCTTGGTTGTAGACTTGTATTGAAGGTTTGATGATGCTTGTGCTCATCCAAATCCATGTTTGGAACAAAACGTCACCTTCTTTTTTGTTGGGGCGATGTTGGAGAAATCAGCGGAGTTCAGCTGATTTTAAGTGTAAGCGAAGGCTGCTCATTTTAGTCTTATTGAGGAAGCTCGGTGATTGGTGATGTTCACTGGCTGGCGAAGCTCAATGCATTTTGAGCTGTCGTTGGCAAAGTTCGTCATCTAGCGACACTTGCTATCTTAGCGAAGTTTGTTCTGATTCGCCTCTAGATTTGTGCCGTGATTTGTGGCTAAGGTCTCTTGATTGAAGATCCTATGAGATCTGCTATGGATTTGACCGAATTCTAGGCTAAGTCAATGCCTCTTTGTCTGGTCCAATCAGATCTCGGAAAGATACGATTGCCTCGGGAATTAAGATTTGAAATTGGCTGTAAATAGCAGCCATCCTCATCAGTTCTCATTGCCCCTTCCATTTTCTTCTTATTCCTCTCCATGTCTGCGCCAATGTCGCATAGACCGGAGATGCTCCTTGACAGAGGAGCTGAAATCGAATGACTCCAACAGGAGTTAGCCCAAGTTCAGGGTAATCAAGCAGATGAACTCCGCATACTCCGCCGCTTGTGGGAGTTGTTGTTAGTTGAGAAGGAGATGCTCGAGGTGATCATCCGTAATTAGTCAATAGCTTGGCATGAACTGAACCGCGATCGGGATGCGCGGAGCCTCTAGTGCTGCGCTCTTCATAAAGCTGTTCGGCGACTGAAATGGCGCTTGGAGAAAGATGCTTGGGTCTCCATGAGTGAAGACTCTGATAGTAACTAGGTGTCATGAAAGTGAACCTAGATCATAATTAGACGTCGTGTGGCTGACTCATGCCCGACATCAATTTTTGACCATAGGAAGTGCTTCTTCCTATAGATATGGCTCAGTCCTGTGCAAGAGGGGAACTTCTTACTGCTGATATGGCTCAGTTTGGAGCAACGGGAGCACTTCCTTGAACTCTGAATGGTCCATCTCTTGTGTAATTTATTTGCATGTACTTTGCTTTTGCCGTGAGTTTGAACTCTGAATGGAGTCATTGCTTTTGGAGGCGAGGCTTGGGCTTCCTTGTGTTGGTGAGAGTTAGTTTTGAAGTCCGCCAAATGAATTCTGAACAGATTGAGTTGTAGTTTTCTCAATTTTGGGACTTAGTGAATTTTTTCAAGTCATTTTGGCTGGATTCACTATATAGGGCCTCATACAAACTGAGTTGTGATTTTTCTCAATTTGGAGACTTAATGAAATTTACTATGATGCTTTGGCAAGGCTCGCCTTAATATCCTATTGAATAGGGCGAAGTTCGCTTACTTGAGAAACAGTCGTCTGGACAAAGCTCAGTAAGTCGGTTTAGGCGAGGCTCAGCGCAATAATTTAAAATTCAGGTCTTCGATCTGTGTGCCTAAAATTTCAATGAAGTTTATTCGGAGAGAGATTCCTAGCAGAGTTCAAGACTGGAATCTTTGGCGAAGTTTGGGGCGAAATCTTCGGCGAAGTTCGGTAGCGAGATATTTGGTGGAGTTTGGTAGCGAGATCTTCAGTGGATCTGGCTTTAGCGAAATACTCGGCAAAGTTTGGGGCGAGAGACCTTTAGCGGAGTCTAGAGATTTTAGCATATAATTAGGTTGTTTTGCCTCCTTCTCCACTTTGATTTCAAAACTCTCCACTTTTCTTCAAGTCTTTAGCTTTATCAGAATCCTTACCACCTTTTCTCAATTGCTCCTCGTCATGCAATTTCTAGAGGAAGAGGCTCTGCTCGAGAAGCTCGTTGGCCAAGAGCTGAAGAGGCGTTGGCGCAGCTGGAGATAGCGGTGGGTAAGTTTCGAACCCATCAATGGCGATCTTCGGATCAACCTATTCTCAACCCATTGAGCTTTATAAAGTGCCTTAAGGCACTTAAAACACTTGATCCGCTACCAAAGGTGAGATCTTCATGACCACTTGTGGTCTTCTCCGATGAGCTTTTGTCATTCGCGGCAAAGTTCTGTTAGGGGCTATTAATGGCACTTGTTGAAGCGTGCTTCGTTCTTCAGGTGGAGCTCGTTAGCCCTTTAGGCTTCTGTAGCGGACTTCGTTCAGGCGGAGTTCGTTGCATTATTTTGAGCAGCCTTCGCTAGAGCAGGGCTTGCTGATTTGAGTGACCCTCATTTGGGCGAGCTTCGCTTGACTTAGTTGGATGAGTTTCACCAACTTAAGTATATGGATGAATCATCGTAGCCATTTTGGGCATGATGGAACACATGACCCTAAAGTGGTGCACGTTTTTTATGGGAATGTTCCTTTGTTCGTGTAATACAGCAGCTAGGGGAGGATGGAAACCATTCGTGCGGGTAATACCAGATCTCTACGGGAGATAATCTTGGATACCAAGTTCTCAATTCCTGATGAGGATGTGTCGGTGAAGCCACAATTCCTCTTTGGAGATAGTGTTCCTGGCGGAAACTACCTCTTCGAATGGGGAGAGGAATACTGGTACTATGCCCAAGGAGATCATCAGTTCGATTTTGGCGGTGATAGACTACCAAGTCTCCTTCATATATCTGCAGCATCTTGCCGTGCCTTGTTTCATGCGTGATAATCTCACGAATAGGGAAGATAGCATTAAGATAGGTTCTCTGAAGTATGGAGGTGGCTTTCATCATGAGGGACTTTATGGGATTAACATCATTGGGCTGCGTCCTAGTTTCGTAAGTGAGGACATACCGGTCAATGCAGTCCCTGTGATTCCAAACACTTTCAGGAAAGAACTTGTGAAGAATGATGCTTAGTATTCCAAGGTAGACGCCAGGTTTGCTAGTTGGATCAGATCGGCGGATACCCAATGGTGGACTCGTTTGGTTGATTTTGTTCTTGAAACCCTCGCGGATAGGTTACATGAGATGGGGCTATATGCTGCAGTGAGAGCTTTCAAATATGATGCTGAGATTTGCGCGCCTATCCTGTATGGCATCTCGGAGCTATATAACTGTGACAGCAACACTTTCTTTACTCCGGCGGGGGAAATTGGGATAGCTCTCCACGAGATGTTCGAAGTATCTCATTTACCGATGGGAAGTCACCCATATGAGGAAATCTTCCCCACAAATGAGGAGTTGAGTCGTCCAACCTATGTTGCCTAGGTGACGGAGGTATTGCGAGATTGGTGTGGCACTTCCTTATCTGCCAAAGTGTTATTGAGAACACCGGACACGATCTCTCTATGCCTCATGTTCCTTGGGTGAACTATTTATTTCCACATGTTAGTAAAAAGGATAGGGGTGTGAGTTCAATCCCTCCGGTTGAGGCCAGAGATGTCGAAACCAGTATCTTCGATGATGGTCATGTACTTCACACTACAGACTCGGATGTGTGTGGATTCCATGCAGGCGTTAAATTTGAAAGCTTTCATCATCAAGGAAGGGAACCGATATCTAAGCAGGCATTACTCGTGGGCTTCTTTTCCATTTCGTTGAAGGGGTGCGTTGTTCCTTCTCAGCCAAAGGACTATATCTCGATCAAGGTGCTGCATCCTGCCATGTTGCTAGCTTGTGGGTATAATTTAACCCTTTTACCTGCGTTGGTGAGCTGTATTCATCATGGCCTGAGGGAGTTGGCCACCGAATATCTAAAGCAGGAGGAAAATTGCCTGAGAAGTCAAGTGCCCAATCCTCAGGTGGAGCTACCATATATGTATTTAGTTATATGGTTCACCCAGCAATGCCCTTAGTTGATGTCAACTGCTATGCCCGGTGGAGCAAACGTCGCTTTACTCTAGAGGTTCGAATGCTCCAAGTGGTTGGCCAAATATCTTGCCGGGATTTGTAGAGTTCTTCAACACAAGGATAATTATCGTCTTTATTGTTGCTTTCTTTCAATTGATGGGGTCAATCCTAGGGATGCATTTAAAGATAGTGTGAACAGTGAGGGCTTTACTTGTTTGCCTAGCGGGTGTTTCAACTGGTTGGTGAACATCCGACCGGGTCACCTTGTCGCTAGATTGAACGGAGCAGAGTGCTGCATCGAGCCATACTTGCCGTATCGGTTCGCTCGTTAGTTCGGCTATGATCAGCTGTACATTGGAACCCAAATCCTAGATTGGTATGTTCAGGAAGTGTGGTTGACGGCGCTCGCACTTGGTATCACTTTGTCGCTGGGGCCACTGGAGCTAAGTTCTTACTTTCTCATCATACGCCAAACTGTTATATGACGTTAGGGTTTTGCGCAAGTGGTATAGTAAGGTCATTACACCTCACCCCAGGTTTCATACTAACAAATCCGGCTTGTTTTGGATCTCTCGGCGATACCGAGAATCTTCCCAAAGGGATCGGAGGACCCACATTCCCAGAATACGTGACTTCTTACCAGAGGATATGCCAGACGATGATTCGGAAGCACCCGCTGAACGGGTTGCTCCTCTGGAAGAGGTTACCGAGCCACCAGCGCCTCCAAGACAGGTTGGGATCAACATCCGAGAACCAACTGAACCAGTGGTTGGTCAGGAAGTGCCTGATAGAAGATGAAGCAAGGGAAAAAGACCATTATACGCTCCTCCTTCTCTGCCACCTACGAAAAAGCAGCGGTTGGTATCTTCTGAGCTTGCTATTGGGTCGTATGTTGAATATTTTCAAAGTACCTTTGACTGATGGGCTTCTCATGTGTAGAGAAAGAATCTATTCCTCTGGATGACGACGAGGAGCGAATGGGCTCCGGTCATGACGATACTGATGCTTACTTAACCGAGCCTGATGATGGGGCTGATATTGGTGGTTACGCACTAGGTACTTTCTTCAGCTCCTTCATGATGGCTTTGCTTTAATGACTGACATTTTGCTTATGTATTAGATGATGAGTTGGAATTCGGGGTCTTGAGCGAAGCAATGTCGGCGTCCTTCCCCATTAGTTGCTGTTCCAAACATGTGATCGAATTTGAAGGTGTCTCTGGTCCTTTACAACCTATACCCACCGTTGAGACACTCGAAATTCCCAGTTTGGTCCCAGTTTCATCAACACGGTGAAGGCTGATTATTCATGGATCTTCTAAAGATGATGGTGATCGTCCACTCTCCCCCATGCCTGCAGAAGTTAGAGAAGAGGTGCCACTGTGTTCTGAATCCCGTCCGGGTGAAAATTCGAGTGTACCTGTAGTTGCTCTTGTTGAACAAGGAGTCTCTTCCACAAGTGTTGGAGCTATGTCTGTGGACATATTGATGACTACAGCTATGGTTATAAGAACTGCCGTCTCGTCTACTGTGGCAATGACGTCTACTGTGTCTCCTGCTATATCGGAACTCTTGGTTACACCTGCTCTATATTTGATATTGGGCAACAAACAAGTGCAAGCCTCGACATTTACTTCTCTTGCCACCACGGCTGCCATAGTGGTCTCCACTGGAGAGAGTCCTTCCGGTCATGCGGAAATTCCTCAATCTCTTAACCTCGGAGACTTGGCGGAGACGGAGATAAGGATCTTGACAGAGAGTCTGATAAGATTATTCAACCAAAATGTTGCACTCATCTTGAAGTCTCAGAGGGAGTTGTCGACCCGCACTGTCAAATTGCTAAGGGATCAGCTGGATGTCTTAGCATCTGTTGCTAGTCCTACTCATATTGAACCTTTTAAGATGGTGGTTGACAAAGCTGAGTCATGTTGGTGAGGATTTCAAGCTCTTCGCATGGCTGATCTTGAGTGCATCGCCGAACTTGCATTCCGTCACTTGATGGAGACTCACCGCAAGGCTAGTGAATCTGCTCGAACAGAAATGAAGCAGATCAGTGTGAAGGTTCAAATTCTGAATGGCAGCATCACTTCCGCTGAAGGTTATCAAATAGAACTCCAGAATGCCATCCAAGAGAAAGATGCGGTGATTGATGAGGCCAAGGCTACTACTGCCGCAGCCCAAGCACGTCTGAGAGGAGCTCAACTTCAAAGGGCAGAGCTTGTGTCTGACCAAGCTAATTTCAACAAGAAATTAGATTCTCAGGTCGCCGAGCTTTAGGCTGAAACAAAGAGGCTTTAACACTATCAGGTTGCAAGCTACCTGTTGTGGAAAATAACGAGCGTTACCTTCGAAGTTGCAAGTATACACCTAACAAGTTATAGTATAAAAGATTATCGATCCCACGAGGAAAGTGAAGTAGGGAATTATTAATCAAAATTGGTTCTTTTTAGATTGTGTGCGCGAAAATTAGGAGT
>JBAKGM010019665.1:0-10191 GCA_037177215.1 Asparagus racemosus | reverse complement strand
TATCCGTCCACCTAAAAGCAAAAAGACCTAGGCACTCCATAAGTCTTAGGCACCCAACCTACGGTTTATCATCTACAGATTCGCTGCCCACCGAGGCCGACTCCTAAGACCTAGGCACTCCATAAGTCCTAGGCACCCAACCTACGGGTTGTCATTTGTAGAGTCACCGCCCACCAGGCCGAGTCCTAAGACCTAGGCACTCCATAAGTCCTAGGCACCCAACCTACGGGTTGTGATCTGTAGAGTCACCGTCCACCGAGGCTGACTCCTAAGACCTAGGCACTCCATAAGTCCTAGGCACCCAACCTATGGGTTGTTATCTACAGAGTCGCTGCCCATCAAGGCTGACTCCTAAGACCGAGGCACTTCATAAGTCATAGGCACCCAACCTACGGGTTGTCATCTGCAGAGTCGGCACCCACCAAGGCTGACTCCTAAGACCTAGGCACTCCATAAGTCCTAGGCACCCAACCTACGGGTTGTCATCTGTAGAGTCGCCACCCACCGAGGCTGACTCCTAAGACCTAGGCACTCTATAAGTCCTAGGCACCCAACCTACGGGTTGTCATCTGTAGAGTCACCACCCACCGAGGTCGACTCCTAAGACCTAGGCACTCCATAAGTCCTAGGCACCCAACCCACGGGTTGTCATCTACAGAGTCGCCGCCCACCGAGGCCGACTCCTAAGACCCAGGCACTGTATATGTCCTAGACACCTAACCTACGGGTTGTCATCTGTAGAGTTGCCACCCACCGAGGCTGACTCCTAAGACCTAGGCACTCCATAAGTCCTAGGCACCCAACCTACGGGTTGTCCTCTACAGAGTCGCTGCCCACCGAGGCCGACTCCTAAGACCTAGGCGCTCCATAAGTCCTAGGCACCCAACCTATGGGTTGTCATCTGCAGAGTCGTCGCCCACCGAGGCCGACTCCTAAGACCTAGGCCCTCCATAAGTCCTAGGCACCCAACCTATGGGTTGTCCTCTGCAGATTCTCCACCCACCGAGGTCGACTCCTAAGAGCTAAGCACTCTATAAGTCATAGGCACCCAACCTACGAGTTGTCATCTGCAGAGTCACCACCCACCGAGGTCGACTCCTAAGACCTAGGCACTCCATAAGTCCTAGGCACTCAACCTACGGGTTGTCATCTGCAGAGTCACCGCCCACCGACGCTGACTCCTAAGACCTTGGCACTCCATAAGTCCTAGGCACCCAACCTACGGGCTGTCCTCTACAGAGTCGCCGCCCACCGAGATCGACTCCTAAGACCTAGGCACTCCATAAGTCCTAGTCACCCAACCTACGGGTTGTCCTCTACAGAGTCACCACCCACCAAAGCTGACTCCTAAGACCTAGGTACTCCATAAGTCCTAAGCACCCAACCTATGGGTTGACATCTACTGAGTCGTCGCCCAGCGAGGCTGACTCCTGAGACCTAGACACTCCATATGTCCTAGGCGCCCAGCCTATGGGTCGTCACTGACCAAAAGGATCCAGAGGCTACATAAGCTCTAGATATCTAACTCACGAGCCATCAACGCCTGTAGCGTTTTGTCCAATGCGACTCCAGGCATACACCTAATGCTAACGTTCAATTAAATAGTCACAAGCTTAACCAAATATGGGTATTGCTTATTCGTTCGAGACGGAAGTGTCAGTCATCTCTCAGAGTATGACCGTGTTACGCTCTACCTACTCGGCTTTTAGTTATTAATCGAAATCATGTTAACAACTAGATACCAACCGGATGCAAATATATAATATGGATAGATAAAATTAGAATGCCTTACAGATGGAAATATGAAGTAGATAGAACTTTTATTTAAAGCCAGAATCAACTTACAAAGACCGAGAAGAAAAAACAAAAAACAACTAAAAACATAACAGCTGAAAAATAAGAACCGACCCAATGACACCCTAATGGGGGCCGTCGCCTGCGTCGCCATCGTCGCCCTCCTTATCGTTATCCTCCTCGTCGTTGTCTTCATCAATGCCCAGCTAGATTCCTCCCCCTCTGGCCACGAGGTCTTGGAGGATGTTGAGGCAACTCTGCACTCGGGGAGGGTAAGCAAGACTGGAAGGTGCCAGAGCATTGGGAGGGAGTTGGGCCTTCAAATAATCGCAACCGGCTTTGACGGCCAGCGATAGCTCGACTTTGCCCACTGGGCTATGACAATAACCCTCGATGACCTCCCTCTTCCCCTCCTCGGATGTCACATACTAGAGTCGAGCCTCGATGGACTAGACGTCAGCTAGGGCTGCCTGATGAGCCATCCTAATCTCCTCCAGCTCCACCCTCAAGCTCTGCAGAGAAAGCTGGTCTGAGAGGGCCCTCTCTTGCGTCGCCAGCCTCGCCAGTTTCTTAGCCTCGACCTCCTCCTTCAAGAGCTCGACGCAGCTCTCCTGTTTGGTTGCCTCTTGTTGGGAGCTCTGAATAGCCGCCCCAAGCTTAGCTGTCTCCTCCTTCAGCTTCGCTATGGTTGTCAACTGCTTCAACTTATGAGCTTCCAGGTTAGCGATGGTAAATTGTTTCGCCTCCACCTCGCAGTGCCACTTAGCATCGGCCTCACTCTTCTCGACCTCAAGAGCCTTGATCTTTCTCTCAGCATCCTCTCAGGCCTTCTTCTCCTGAGCCGCCTCCACTGTGAGCTAGCCATAGGCCTCCATCACGTGGTCGAACCAGTCGACAAGCTCCTTCCCTATTAATGCCCCCAGACGCTGTAGCTTTGGAGTGCCAAGTGCAGTCCCCTTGTTGACACCTCCCTCAGCAAGTCCAAATCTTGAGGGAGGGTGAGCTGATTGGCCACTATAAGCTGGGTCGTCCCTGACCGTAGAATCGGGTCGTTGTTATGGAAAAAATGACTCGGGATGAACCTCTCATCCTCGGAAGGATTCTCTTTGGGAGAATAGCCCTCCTCTAGATCACCAATCAGCTGGGCCCGAAGTTCCTTCTACTTTTGCTTGCTTATTTCCCCAAGTTTGTGGTAGAAGGGAAGTCAGGAGTTAGAACTCCCGGCCGCATGGGGTGGGGGTGCCGTCTCTGCGGCCACTCCCTCTACAGCAGTTGATTCCTCACCTGATCTATGAGTCGACTTTCGAGGAGGAGCCATAATAGAACCCTGACCAACTTGAGAATCCAAGTCAGCTGAGAGAATCTCCAATGCCTGCTGTCTAGGTGTGGCTACACTCCCACCTAAGGAAGACTCATCTACGATGACTACTTCCGTTAGCAACCTAGGAGGGAGAATAGCTTTTAGGGCTTGCTCCTCGATGAAGACAGAGGCGTCCCCTACCGTTGCCTTTGTCAGAGCTGGAGCGACCGCCTCAGGCTTGCCCTTAGGGGCGGGCTTCTTTGTCTTTCTCTTCTTCTTCTCGAGCCCCTCGGCCGGGATGTCCACATTGCAGCCATCTTTTCTAGATTCTTGTTCCAGAACTCGGCCTCCTTCACCTACAACGCGGTCCTCACCCTCTTCAGAGGTAGTTAGGGCACGAATGATTTAGCTGAATCTAAAACCTTTGACTCCTTAGGCAATCTAGGAGTAGCTTGGGCTAGAGATGCCGCCCTCTCCTTGTCAGCCTCGGACGACTGAGCGTGGGATAGGCCAGCCACCCTAAGAGAGGCTGCATCGAATAGGTTGCTGATGTTGCGAGACCCAGCATAGGAGCGGACCTTCTCTAGATCTTAGCATTCTTCAGCCGAGAGCAGGAGCGGCTTCAGTGCCTCCTTTTCAATCTCTGGCCATGAACGTCAAGCTAGAATTGGGTCGGCTCCAAAGACCCAAACGAACCTCCCCTTCCAATCTTTGTCGGACTCAGGGAACTTCACCAGCTTTGCACCTGAATTAATGAAGAAGTAGTGGGCGTCCTTCCTTGTCATCTTCACGCTGACAAGGTGGATGAAGAGTTGGAGGGTCAGCTCGACCCCCACCCAGTAACAGATTTCTAGGAACATCATCAATATAGCAATAGCGTTGAGAGCGAACTGCATAGGAGAAACCCCCAGTCGCTCGCAAATCCTCCTCACGAAGCGGGGGAGGGGTAAGCACAACCCGTATTCCAAGTGGGCTAGGTATACGGCGCCTTGTCGGTGCCATGCTCGAACACGGCACTATCCTTCTCCGGCAGTGAGAGATCGAAAGCTGCTGGGATGTCGTATTTCTTAGAGAGGATCGCCAGGTCGTCACTCGTCACCTTTGAATGGATGGGGGCAAGAAGACCAAGTCTGTCAATAGGAGCAGAGGAAGAAGAAGCCATTGTAATGGTTTCTGAGCTCGAAGTACGAAAAGAATGTTCTAATGTCTGAGGTTGTGTAAAGAAAACCCGTATGAAGAAGAAGGGGTATTTATAGAATGGTAAGGATTCGCGTGGTGAATTCAGAACGGTTCACCTACTCTAAAGATCAACGGCTCCGATTAAGGCTGGAACCTAAACCGCCTTTCAAAAACTAAAACGCCACCCGTTTCAGTTCCCCACGCTCCTTTGCATAGAAATCAAGGCGACCCTTACGATTAAAGTACGATGGCATCATTCACAGTGACTTGGCTCAATCACGTTCTAAAATTTATTTTTTAAGCCTACCAACTCCATGGGGCCTTGTCAACCCCCACTAGTTATCGTTGCAAGCCAGTAACTAAAACAAAAACTTGAAATGGTCGAGTCCTAGAGAAACGACTCCCAATCAACACGGCGTGCTTTTAGGACGACATCATCATAAACTTAACATATCAAAAAAGAGACGAATAAATTTACAAGGATGCTACTGGCGCATATCCTGACTCATCGAGTCGACAACTGCGTTGCTAACACATCACAAAAAATTACACAGAAAATTGCAGAAAAATCAGAGAAAATAATGTTGTTTATTGTCTTATCATACTTTTACACAAGAACATGAATGTGTTACATTTTCTAAGTCCCTAAACCTAAGCTACGAAAGATCCAAGTCAGCCCCAGGAGTCAGATGTGGGGAGACGTTCGGAGAGGGTGGAAGAGTCGACGGGACATCATGTATAGTGCTGTCACTCTTCCTCTTGGTCAAGTCCACACCAACATTCTCGACTCCTCTAGTCAAGTCATTTGTCGACTGGTCGGAGACCGTTTCCTACTCATCTTCACCTTCGCCTCCTTCCACATCATAACCACCCCATGCCTTCTCTACATTGGTGAGAAGCTTTGTGTAATTAGCAAGGGTAGGTGGATACTGGAGTCACCCAGGAAGTTCTTGATACTCAACAGGTAATTGGGCCACCTTGTAATCACAGCCAGCTTTATAGGCTAGCGGGACTTCAATTTTCCCCATGGCACTCTGGCGAAACTCCTCAATGATTGCAGGCTGACTCTTTTCTACAATGACCGACTGGTAGTCGGAAGACTCTAGATATACCACCTTGCTCTCTGCTAGGCTCAAGGCCTCTCCTAGCTAGGCACACCTCTCCTGGAGTTTTTGCTTGGCAGCCAGTTCCTCCTCTAATTGGACTTAGCATGCTAAGCAATTTTCTTCTCACTAGCAACTTGCGTCACAGCTAAATCCCGCTCTTTTAGCGCCACACTAATTGAACTAGTGGAGCTAATCCCCTGGCCGCCATCTTGAAGTCTTCGCCTGAGTTGCTGAATCTCAGTCGACTTCCTAGTATCGGAAGCCTTGAGCTTAGCAATCAGCTGCTCTTTCACTTTCATCTCCCAGCACCAGTCATCGAGCTCAGCCTGCTTTGCCTAGAGATTGGCAACAACTCGATCGAGTCCGGCACTCTCTGCAACTCCATGCTCCTCGCATGCCTTCTGGAGTTTCTCATAAACCTGATGACCCTGCGCTAAGCGATGATATATCTCCTGCTCCATAAGACATCCATAGGTCAGATAACTCTGAAGGATTATGTGGTGGCCCACGTCGGGAACAGCCTTCAGGAGCTCTTCGTCATTTAGGAGGCTAGACTACTCCATGGCTTTCACCTGCATATAATGGGATTGGAGCACTGATGAACGGACATCCATGTGGTTAGCAGGGTTATACCGGTATTCATTATCAGGCTCCTCCTCATGGCTTCCGCTAGGGGGAAGTCTCCCTATCAGCAAGTCCCTCATTTTAGCCGAACCTCCCACTTCAGACTCGACTATATAATACGAAGAGGGTCATCCCGCTGGCAAGAAACCCCCCTCTTTACCTCTAGCTGGCTCCTTACCCTGTCGATGGGGCTCCTGCATCTGTTGGCTCGAGACACCCGCTCTAGTTTGAGTCTCAACCCTGCCAGGAGTCGACTCTGAGACGACCCCACACTTAACATCAACAAGTCAGGGAGCGATGTCTTCTCCCGAGTCAGACGACCCCATCTCTATTGGGTCAGCTAGGGTTTCCCCTAATCACTTAGCCCCCCTTGGACTGCGGGAGGTTTTCTTCTGCCACTTCCTATAGAGACCTTGGGCGACACCAGGGACAGCCCCCCTAGACGCCTCGGCCTGCCTTGGGGTGGACGCGATTCCCTCGAGAACTATTCCTGTTGTAGCCTCCAGGCCTACAACCCCTCTGAATGTTAGGTTGTGAGCCCTCGTCTCGTCCTGCACAGTAGGGGGGATGGACGAGACCCCATGTAGCCGAAGGACTAACTTGTCAAGAGGGACCCCGATCGTGTGTGGTCTGGTATAAGAAATGATTTCTCTAACTCCTACCTCTCAGCGGTAGACAGAGGTTTCAGGTCCAGAGCCCCTTTCCTGATCTCTGGCCAACTCGAACAGTCAAGGTTGGAGTCGTCTCCCTCCACCCAGACGAACCTCTCCTTCCACCCTTTGTTCGATGTGGGAGCATCAAGAACCACCTTGAACTCTCCCATCACTTGGAGATAGTAGTGAGGAGCCTTCTGCACCATCACGTTCACCAAATGACTCAACACATTAATCGATGGGCGATCCCCAGCCATGAGCAGATGACAACGAACCCCACCAGTACTACAACAGAGTTGGGCTTCATCTGCATTGGGGACACCCCCAATGCCTCAAATACTCTCTGAAGGAAGAAATACAGCGACAGCCACAAACCGCACTCCAAATGCTTGATATACAAGGGGGCTTTCCCCTCTCTATGATGGTATATGGCCGCAGATCTCACCAGCGCTATCAGCTTGAACTCCTTAGGGATGTTAAACTTCGAATGCAATATCCGCATTTGTGCTGCAGTCACCTTGGAACAGAGGGTATCTAGCTAGCTCAGGTGTTCGGAGTCCATGAGAAACAGTTCGAGAAGACGTTGGAGAATCGTTAGGGATCTGATTCTGTGAAATGCCAAGTATAACTTATTCTTCCTTCATTTTCGCTCATATATAGTGAGCCACAAAGAATAAGCTGTTCGCGGGGAAAGTCTTTTTGATTTGCATTGCTTGAACTTGTTACAGCTTTAGCCACTTACAACAAAATTGAAATAAAAAAAGATCACCTTTTTATAAGGCTTACAATGAAAAAACAAAAGGATTACAACTTTTTCCCTTTGCTAAACAAACGCGGGATCCGTTCATCGGATCCTCACTTGCGTGGGTTGTTAGCCTGTGCCGAGGACTCTGTTCTGTCTGTGGACCACCGTGTGATCAGATCTAAGTCAAGATCTACAGGGTTAAGGAGACTATTTCACGAAGGACATAGATTGCCTAAAGCAAGTGAAATCGACCAAGCGAAATCACAGCTCTTCTTAGGATTAAGACTAAGCTTAGATCTGGAGGGAGTCAACGTAGATCTGATCTGGATCTCCTCCAAATCCTTTGCTCACTACGTAGATTTATGTTAGGAAGGATTCCTCGTGCTTTTGAAGTCTATATCTGGTGCTCTCCCCTCTACAAAAAGTCAGATCTGTGCAAAAAGTCCACCTTTAGCTCAGAGAAATCTCTAAAATTCCAACCCCTCAGCAAATGAGACCCCACTATTTATAGGGGGGAAAAGTCAGTTTGGGGGCTGTTGGCTCGGTCTTGGTCGAGTCTGGCTCAGCCAAGGTTGAGCCACCTCGGCCTTAGCCGCCATGGTCGAGTCACCTCAGTCTTGGCCGAGGTGTCATGGACAAGGCCGAGTTGTCTCGGCCTTGGCCGACCTAGTCTCGGTCAAGGTCGAGTTTTCTCAGCCTTAGTCGAGCCGTATCGGCCCCCGAGCCCTTGTAGCCCTATTCTGGTGATTTTTTGATCCTGGTCTATCCGGTTGCCTCAATTCCCATGTCCGGTTGATCGTTTTGTCAATTCCAGAGTTCGATTGACTCGGTTCCGTCAACGTTTGATTCTGACTGATTCCATTTCGTCGGCATTTGAGTCTGGTTGATTCTATCTCATTAGAACTCGCTGATTTGAAGCTTCGCCGTTGGATTTATTCCACGATTCATTGCTTCACTGACTTGAACGCCTCGCCGATCTGCTTCGTGTATTCGTCAACTTGCTTTGCGTGTTTTGCGCTGTGATTGCGTCGTCAGCGGTTCTTGGTTGCATCGTCTAATGGGTCGTCGATTGCCAATCCATCGTCACGAGTCATGTTCGGCCACTGATAGGCAATTTTTAATGCCTACAGATACTCACTCGAAAGTGTTTCAATCTCAGTCTTTTTTAGACGAGGCTGGGATACTTTAGATATGATAGGCCCTAACTTTCAGTCAGTGTAACGGGACTTGAGATAAGCTTTAGAATTTTAATCCCTCTAATCCTTTCAGATTCTCTAGTGCTTTGTAGGATAGCTGAAGGAATCACGGTGCTACATTTTTTTGCCTAACCATTGTTGGAATCTTGAACTGAAGCTGATTGAGTTGATTTGGTTTTGACTCGTATCGGTGAGTTGTCGTTCAACTGACCATCAAACTTTTTTTGAGACTCCTCCATTGATTGGGGAATTCTTCATTGCGACGTGTTGATCGGCATCAAAATTTCTCGAGAATCCAACCTTTAATCGGCGAATTCTTTGGTGATGACACGTTGACTGGCGTCATCACAATTTCTGCTTTTCAGCTTTCAAGCTAGGAGAATCAATTCGTGCTTGTATACTCCCAGCGATGCATTAGTGTCATTGAGTTATCCTTAAGAATATTTTATGAAAATAATCTCCAGGAACTTCTCGACCCAAAATAGGAAACAGTTTATACTCGTATACCTTTTTGGAATAGGGCGAGTTATCCTTAAAATAAAAATAAAAATATTTTCCAGGAACTTCTCTGTCGAAATAGGAAACAGTTTATACTCGTGTACCTTGTTGGAGTAGGGCGAGTTATCCTTAAAATAAAAATATTTTCTAGGAACTTCTCGGCCGAAATAGAAAATATTTTATACTTGTGTACTTTGTTGGAGTTTTCTGATGTCTGAACACATTGAGCCAGATGAAAATTGACCCTTAATGGGTGTTTATCCCTGCTGAATAAATCTCCAGGGCCTCTCCGAGCGTGTGGGAGAGAGAATGAATCAATTGGGGGCTAATTTAGGGCTGGTCTGATGCTGCCCTGGTCTGCTTGTAGACACCCCCATGGACGACTTGATACATGGTACGCCCTGAGATGACTATCTTCCTGGTGACGTGTTGCCTGAGCCCACCTTCCTGAAGATGTCGAGATTTGCTCCTCTCCTTCGAAGGTATGGCTTTCTCCCTCTCGTTAATTGTAGGGCTTTAATTTCATAAACTTTTTATCTTTGGCAGGGGCTCCCATTGAGGTTCGTTTCTTGGTTCCTCATTCTGATGTTCCTCCTGGCCATGCCGTGAGGCCATCTTGAAGTAGTCGGTGCGTAAACGGCAGTTACTCTTCTGATAGCCCCTCCGAGCCATGAAGCTGCGCTTGCTGATCAAGTGGAGTCCTGCCTGGAGGCATGGCGCGATGCTCAAGTGGGATTGAGTGGACCATGTTGAGATGGTACTTGCTGAGAATTCAGCATCTCTAATTGATATCCACTCTCGTCTTGCTTCAAGTGTGGCCAAGATGGCGCAGCTCAGGTGAGAACTCTAGGTGGAGGGAGAAAACTTCTATGTCACAAAGCTAACGAGGGTTCACGCTGAAGAAGCTCCAATTGTAATGTCTGAGAAACCAAGGCTTGCCGAAGTCTGTGAAGACTCTGAACGCCAACGAGAACTCCTTCAAAGCTGGGTTGCAGGAGGAGTTCTAACAGATCTCTTGCCATGAATTTCCCTCTTTTTATCATTTATTATGATTCTTTTATTTCATTCGAAATAATTAACCATAACACTTATAGGA